>VURO01049651.1:3648-14358 GCA_015108175.1 Pelvicachromis taeniatus | reverse complement strand
CTCATTTTCAGTCCGAGCTTGTACCTAATCATTTTCAGAGGAACAAGCTTTTTATTTTATGCCACTTAAAACTGATCTTTGAATCACTCAAGTGTACAAACTCAAGGGATGAACCACTGACAACTTAGCAAAGAGCTCATTTTTAAACTGTATCTTTCTATTTTATTTGCAGTCTGTCACTAAAATATAATTTGCTTCACTTTATTTAGTTGAACCTACAAATAATAATAATAAAATACCAATGAACAGTATCTGAAAGTCATTCACTTAAGAAATAGGAACATTTCCAGATCTGACTCCTTCAGTTTATCCATTTATTGTTCACTGAAGTCTCATCAGAAATACCCTGAGGGAGAGAAGGCTGAGCTATGCCACATTACACAAGAACTGGACTGAAAGTAACTGGCAACAAGTCTATTGAGTGATCAATCAGCGTTTGGTCAAATAAGAGAGTTCAGACTGTGTTGAAGAACAAAGCTGTTGGTACCAAATATTCGTTAAAAACACTAAAAAGCTCAGTTTTTACTTTATTCGCTGCTACTTTGACTTTGTTTCCACGTGTGTTTGTACATATTTCACTGAGCCTGTTTTCCCAGGAAAATGTATCTCAAGAGTTTGAACAGGTCGTCCTTGAGTCAGAAGGTTGGTGATTTGATTCCCGTATTTTTGGGCAAGATACTCAACCCTGAGTTTTTCTCAGTGCATCCACTGGAGCATGAGTGAGAGCACAAATCTAAGACAAGATGATTAGGTATAGAAAAAAGTGCCAGTATATATGTGTGTGTGATTGGGTGAATGAGGATTGTAGTAGAAAAGAGCTTTGAGTGCTCAAATTGAGTAGATAAGCACAACATAAGTACCAGTCCATTTATCAAATAGGGGTGACTGGAGACTTTTGCACAGTACTTAGGGAGAGATATCCTCTATTAACTGGGTCAGTGGTCCGTTAATGGTAGCAGTCACCTCTACAGTAAGTCTCCTTGAACACTTTGTCAACCGTACCTGCTCCTGCGCTGTTGATTACTTTGAGCTGGATCATCAACTAAAAACCAAAATTGAAGCTGTAAATTAGCTCAAGTAAAGAAAAAAAAAAGAGAAGCAGAGCTATACAGACTGCTGTTGAGGAGTGGGAGGAGAAGTAGATTGAAAGCTGTGCTAAATGCATTGATTTCTTTTCTTAGTCCTTCTGGCTTAAGAGAGGAGAACATTTTCCATTCCCAGCTGTCTGCCTTGGATGTTGGCTAACAATAATTCCTGTAGACCATTAAAGGAACTTTCCTGTGGGTTTATCGGATAATAAACCATAGATGTATTGTGGGCCAGTGGCCCCTTAAAGATTTTTATGACAGAAGCAGTTACATAAAGTGAATGACGATGCGAAATTGAGGACTGGGCGATGGGACTTTCAAGTGTCCTCGCATATCCTGTCCGCAGGGATTCAAATATGTATATTTTTCTGCAGTGGTCTAGGAATGAGACCACCGCAGTTTGATGGGCTGCTGCAGCATGGGGCATTCTTACTGCAGTACATGTAAGATTCTTACTGAAAGGGAATTAGAAGAATGTGCAGATAGAAATATGCTCCTTGGGATACTACATTTTGGGCCTTGTTAAATGAAAGGTGTGAATCAAAGGTGACACTGAAATTTGAACATATTTCCCTTTCATAGCTGCACAGCCACCAGCAGTTAATGAGAGGTCTGATCCAACTGAGTAGATGCCTTTCTCCATGGCACTAAAATTTTGCAGTGTTAAGGGAATGTAGTTTCTGATTAGCCATAGAGTGAGTGCATCCTCCCCACCCCCCACTCTGTTATAAACCAGAAGGTGCCGTCTCAAACTCTGTGTTGAAATCAAAGAGCAGTGATCCACTATGGAAGCAGAGAGATGATCTCTGCATGCTACAGGCTTCTTCGATGTTATTCTGAGGCCGGCCCCAGAATGTGTGCCAGAGCCAGTGTGTTTGATCATAAAAGACTCATCGCAGGTCATCTTACTGTCTTTGATTTGTTGCGAAGAGAAGTCTTGATGGAAATGTTTTTGCAGTAGCAGTTCAGTAATGATTACTACAAATCTGTAGTAATACTGATAGGAGCATAACGTTGCGGTTGCAGCGAACCCCTGCTGTGGCTAACTCTGTGTTTGGATGTTTTTGAAGAGAAAAGAAGGAGAAAGAGGCGCAACCTCTATAGCGGACACATCAAAAAGGAATCTGTCTTCAAATATGAATTTTTGCTTTTGTTTTCTAGATATTTTTATGGTATTCTCTTTAAAATTATGGATTAAACATCGAAAAGTACGGGCACCCTGCAAAGTCACTGTTTATTATTCACATATTTTTTTGTCAGATATCACAGCTTGCAAACATTTTTTTTGTAGCTACCTCAAGGCTTTGATTTTGGAGGTTTTTCACCACTTCATTCTTGCAGAAGTTCATGTTTTAAAACGCTTCCCAACTTTTCTCAGGCTTGCACAAATAGCAAATATCTGCTCACATATTTTAAAGGATTTTCGAGTGAGGGGTGCACCTGCTTCTTGATAAACTTTTAGTATTTGTACCCAGAAGTTTGTTGATATCTTGTGGAAGTATTTCTTCTTTCCATCTGTCCACTGTTTTTGGCTGTCACACAAGCCCAATGCAGAGCATTGCTACCCCCTGCTTAGTAGTAGGAACAGTGTTCCTTCTCCAAGCTTGTGGTGACAGGGGCCAAAGTGCTAAATTTCAGCTTCAGCAGACAGATGGCACTTTGAACAGTGTAGATGTTGACTTTAATGCCTGTTTTAGATAAAGCTGGAAGCACTTTGATATCTTTTTATATTCTTTTCCAGCTTTGTGAGTGTCTATCACTTTCTTTTTCACATCACCAGTTAGTTGTTTGAAGTCCACAGATGATCACAATGTTATTTAGGAGTTTATTTTTCATTTAACTATTTCATTACATTGATTCCACCTCTAAATCACAATTTAACCCACGGTTGTTTTTACTTATTTCTAGCATTTTCACAATGACATGCTTTTCCAAGTTTCCTCAGCACGATCCCTCCTCCAACACTTATTTCAGCTGTTCTCCTGTTGGATAGCGAGTTGCTACACCTACTGGCTTTGCAGCCTACAGCTTGCTATTTAGTTTTGCTTTCATTTCTGGATACCAAAAAAGCTTAGCCTCATCAAAATTCACCATCAAAATTCATAAGCTGAAGAAGACCCACAGTGGAGCGCTGATGATCACCACCTTTCAAGGTCTGTGTGTAAACAGGCAGAGTAGGACCCAAAATACAGGACTCACAGAGGCGGAGGTGAAACTTAAAACGCAGCTTTATTGCTGGAAAAAAACACACTCAACTGAACTGGGAAAAACCAACTCAAAAATACAAACGGGCCCGTAACAGGCAGACAGGTAACAGACAGAAACACAACGCTGACATAAATACACAGACAGATAACGAGGGGACTCAGGACACACGGGGAGCACAGCTGATACAAATGACCTAACAAGACAGGGAAGTGCAAAACACCACACACTGCCAACAGACAGAGACCTTCACAATAAAGCAGGAACTAAAAAACTGATAGACGCAGAGACAGACTCAGAACACTTGGTAAACACGGGGGATGAACACTTCAGGGAACACAAGTGGGGATGACAGAAACCAGAACAGAGGAAACAGAACAACATGAGTAAAACCAAAACATGAACTATTAATAAATAGACCACACACAAGAACCTACGCATAAATCACACAGAAAACCCCAAAATGAACTCAAAAACAACGACAGCAACAGATGAACAGAAAATGTTGGGTTGCAGACCCACCAACACCCGCCTCTGCAGTGACCGTTCTACGTTGTAAAGTTTTAGAAACTTCCACTGGAGACAAATGAGATTGGAGGATAATCCCCTGTTGCTGTTGAATGGGCCGAGCCCACTCACCTCCTCTTAGGACTTCATGCTTTCTTCTTGGCGTCATCTGGTGCACTGCTGGGGATACTATTTTACTGCATCAGTATTGCTATGACAAGAAATTACTGCTTATAAGTGAGATTTTTTTTTAATTTTTTAATTAAGGTTAGCTGCTTGAATTCAAAACAAAGGTTATTTTTTTTCTTCTTGTGTTAAAGGTTTACAAAACTGATCACAACAAAGAAACAACCACAAAGTTAAGGAAATATTTGCCATCAACAGCGGAGGTTAAAATCCACTTTTGTGACGTACAGAAGCAAAAATCTTAAAAAAAAAAAAAAAAAAAAGCTGCTGGCATTTTAGAGCTTTTGCTTTTTCATCATTTTGAAAGCTAAGCTATGTGTTTGGAAACATTTTGGTTACTGATATTTTTGGCTTGTTTTCTAGCATTTTTTTCCCAATGTTGTTACATTAACCAAGAACACATTTATTTGTGCTTTGAACAGACTGTTTCATAACCAGTGTATAATCCACAATTTCCCTTTCACCAGGGAACATTGTATCTGTGAGGTCAAAGACAGTGTCACATTGCCTTAACTGATGTTGCCTGGCAACAAGAAGAAGACCCCCTTCAAAAACTGAGACCGCTGTTGATTCAAACTTCAACCTTCGCTGGCACTGGACTTCCTTGAGTTTCCGACAACACCGCCCGGCAAGTCTGAAGGAGATGGGATAAAAGGTTGTGATGATGCGAAGCAGACAGAGATTCCATAATTTATACAAGACAATATACACAGTTTTATTCACTGAGAGGCATATTTGAAAGGGTTAGTGAAACCAGGTTTTCAACGCTAATACTCAGAAAAGTCATCACTCATATAACCGCCTTTTTCGATTAGAGCACCCTGGAAGGTCAAGCAAATTGAATTACAAGCAGCAGGGCATTTCAGAAGCCTGTATTTTCATTGCCAAGCCTTTTAGAGAAAACACACAAGGGTCCTCTGACTGAATTTTCCTGCAATCAAATTGAAATAAAATGGATTGATGCAGTTAAGGTGAAATTATTCAATCTGATGCAGATACAAACTGCTCAAACGGTAGAGGGGATTTAAATTACTTAAGTGTTAGCCTGTTATGAATTTTAAATGGGAAATCATGTCCCATTTCCTGGGTTTAATCAAGGCTCTTTGAAAATCAGCCATCGGATTTCTGGTTTAATGTACTAACGGTTAAAAAGGAGAGAGAGGGGAAATGAAATATGGAGTCCTGATTGGGTGTCACGGTGCACTTTCCGTCTGTCAGCAGAATGGCCTGGCATAATTAAGAAAGGCAGCACAATGGCGGTTGGGAGTACTGTGTTCAAAGCCAAGAGTTTCAGTCCTTTCTTTCTTTTTTCCTTCTGCTTTGTACGTCCAGGCTTATTGGAGACATATCCGCCTTGCTTTTAACAACTGCACATCAGAGTGTGCTGCCACTTAATAAGCCCGGGATGTACAGAAACATTATGAGTGACATCAGAGACACTACAAAGTGGCCTCCCGCCTCTGCCTTGTCCTTTCACATTTACACATTGCATTTACAGTACATTTAAAACTGTGTGTCAGAGACGCTGGAAGATTATCTTGGGGCTGACTGTCTGCACACTTTTACATGCAGATTTCCTGTGACTGACTACATGCTGAAAATTCATTTTAACCCAATCAGAAGAGGGCTATGAGACAAAAATGAAATTGATGTTATTAACCTATTGCTTCAACACTGATTACAAAGTGCAGTCCTGTTGACCTGAGTGCACTGCCTTAGAAATATGATAAATATTCATGAGTGGGCACCAGGTCCCCTGGAGATAAATTGGGCCTTCGACTGTGTGTCCACCTTATCAAGCTGGGGGTCAGAGCTCAAGCTTTTTCTTTTAAAGGTAGAGAGTAAAGGCAGTTCAGAACATTTCCATAAAATCCAATCTGGAATGAAAACTTCTCAGCTGGCATCATTCTGCATTTACTGCAGTCAGCAAGGATTCGTTTCAGGACAAAAAAAAATTAGGGTGCAGGACCTTCACCTGTCAATAAAAGTGTGCTGTCAATATGCCTGTTACTAGTGCTGCAAAATTTTGGTATCAATCTGACACCAAGTAAACACAGGGCTGATACCAATACTGATACTTTTAACCTTTAAAAATAGCTTATGAAGGGAAGAGCAGTATGTCATGATTAATGACATGAATCATCCGTTTTTCTGTGATTTTTTTTTTTGCTGTGCTAATTTGTTAGCACAGCAAAGGACAATAACAAGCATGTATTTTGAAACTGTGTTTTTTGGAGGCCTGGAATGTAAATGTCAATGTGTCATCTTCTGCTGTTTAAATGTGCTGCGGGATATAAATAAAATAGACGTGGCAGTCCACACACAAAGTTTCAGAAATGTTTCATAGTGCATGTTTGAAGTATATTTTTTCATTTCCAAAATTATTTATTTATTTGATACAATTCAGTGGCCTACATGCTCAACTTAGCGTATATCGGTCAGCAAAATATCGGTCTTACTGTGTTAGTGTCAGTCCATTACCAATACCAGCCGTGGTATCGGTACTACCCATATTTGGCTCGATCTGCCCTAAACTGTGATTTTTTTTTTTTTAACCTTCTGACTGAGAACAACTTTTGCTTTTGCTTACTTTGTATTTTTTTGTTTTTTGGAGCATCTCCTTCTTCTTTGTGTTCCTCGCAGCTGGTTCAGTCAATGCTTTTATTAGCTTAGTTTTTAACTACCAAGAGTTTATTGTTTCAAAATTATCACTACACACACACACGAGGTTCATTTATTTCACTAGAGAAGTTAATCTCACTAGACTATTTGTGAAAGCTAAGAGTCTAATATGAATTATGTTATCATAGTTGAGTTGTCCCTTGCCTATTGTTTTCAGCTTTTTCTCCACCTTTGTCTTACCTCACAGTCTTACTCCTACCTCTCTCACTAGCCTTCACCTGGTACATTTATTTCACTGATCTTTCACTTTGTTATCCTGTGGCACGACAGGCTTTAATAGTACTCTGCGTTCCTTGTGGTCAGCCCCATGCCCTTGCCCCAAGTCCACAGAGACTCCATGTCCCGGCTCAGGGCAAAGGGCTGAGTATCACCATCCACAGCCAGCAATCCACCAGTTAGTCTCTTGAGACTGGGGTCAGCAAAGGTTCATCTACCCTTCAGAAAGAAAGTGATCTGATGTGAGTGGACAAGCTCATAGTTCATATAACAGCAGGCATCTCCACCCTGAAATCAAAGATGTCCTCATTATTAGACGGGACTGATGCAGTTTTATGGACGAATGTGCATTTTGTTTCAGTGAAGCTAAGAAAAAAGGGCGGTCTCATGTACTGTGGCGCATGTAGCTTTTTTATTGCCACATATTTATTTTAGCATTAGCCACTTAACTAAAATGCTTTGATAAATTTTCACGAGATAGCATGAAGTTGTTCAGTAGTGGTGTTACTTGGGTTTAATGGAGAGGTATAATGTTACATTATCTAAATGCAAATTCGGGGGCTTTTTTTCCTCAACTGATGGAAAAACTCAGGGGGACGCTTAAAAGCACCGTTTAAATGGGCTCTCCAATGATCTAATGTTGTACTTCCATAAAGTTGGAGGACTCACAAGAGAACGATTAAATCAGAATGGTCAAAATCAAAGCAGCAGCAGCTGGGATGTGCTGGCTTTTAGTCCTTCATATAGATCAGTGGATCCTACAGTACAGTACGTTTCCTATTAACTTATAAAACTCCATAAAACAGTTTGAACCGCAGACTTTCTGGTAAAGGGCGGTAGTGTAAACGCTCAGGCTGAGATAAGTTAAAACACTTTAACTTTATTAAAAGTTGTGTTTAGCAATCTGTAGTATTTGGATAAATGTGGGGTTATGAAATATACTGGTAAGAATGGATGGAGTTGTTTTGGAATGAGTCTAGTAATTTATCCCTTTTTCTACTTGATTTTACAAAAATGCTGAAGTTTCTGATGTTTTTGTGCTTTTGTTACTTGTTTGACTTTATGCAATAAACACATACGTACACACACTTCTTCCACTTTCCTGTCCTACTGCAGTTTTTCCAGGTTGGGAGTGACTGATGTTTTCAGGCCTATTGCAGCGGTGCTGTCCGTGGTGCTGAAATTCCTTTTCACTCAGGGCAGTGAAACCTCTGTAGAAATGCATGCTTTTGCTTATGTATTGACAGCATATAAAATGAGCAGAGCGTAAAAAACAAACTAAGAACTAAAAACTTTTACATGCAGGCTTTAATAAAAAAAAAGAAAGAAATGGCAGTAATTTATTTTATTTATTTATTTTATTTAGAAAGAGGGACAATACATATTAATGTACATTTTAACAAATGTAAATATGCCAGATTATAACCCTCTGGCAGGGTGGTGTTACACACAAGTTAGTGTAAACATACAGATAATAACATAATCAGCTTTTCTGTTTTTATATACTTGAATTACAAGAATTTTATGGTCCTAGCTGCTCATGTATGAACAAAATGACCCATTCTTCTTTGGCCTGGGTCTGATGCTGTTCTACATGAAACTCATGTGAAAACAATTGCAGGTGCTCTATCTCACAGACTCTCCAGACCTCCCTGAACATGAAATTTCACTTCTCTCCTTTATAACCAGGCACTCGAGTCTCTCCTTGGCTATAAATAATATCAGGGTCAGAGAGAAGAGAGAGGGCACAGTACCATACAGATTATAATGAGCAGTGTTAGAAGTCTTTAAAGATTTTAGTGTAATTGAGGCAGCATATGGTAAGACACCTGCTTCAGAGAGATGGTGTTGTAACAGGCCTCTTAGTATAAGATTTTATACACTTTACTATTTGATGAGAAATCAGTGTTAATTTAATCTGAATAAAAATGTTACTGTTAATCTTTTAAGCTGCTGAGTTCAGAGTACCTGCTATTTAATTGGCTAATATATTTACACCAGCCTTCAATAACTTAACACAACAAATTACATGATCTTTTACACTAGCACGCACAATTGCATTGTGCATCACGATAAAATTACACACTACGATCAATTAGCCAATCGTGTCATTGTCTTTGTACTTAATGGCAACGTGCCATGGAATATTTGATGTCGGCGGCTTTTTCTGAAAAGTACCCACAACAGAGTGCGTGGAGAGCAGAAGCCCAATCTGAACACTTCTTATATGAACTCTTTACTACGTCAGTATTCATGAATGAGCTCACACGGAATCACTGCTGACCGCAAATATGGAGGTCACATTGAAAACAAAGCATTAACTGGGTAACTGCCAGTTTTGATCCCTCCAGTCAATGCACTCTCTTGTCATTATAAATTATAAAGTGTGTGGCTCACATCCCAAAATACTCAACGTAGCAATTATAAAGCTGACTTATCTGACACTGAATTAATTAAGGCTAACATACTGAGAAAAGAGGAGGCAGGACTTGGGAGAGAAGGCATGCAGTTGAACGTGACTTCTGACTTTTTGTTTCCTGCCTGACAACTGCAGAGCTTTATTGTGAGCTGCAGAGCTATACTGGAGGCACTGGTGTAACTCACTGGGTTGAGCAGGTAACCCATATACCATCAGGCTGTTGCACCAAAGGCAGTTACTGCAACTCTCTCTCCCAGCTTTCCTGTCTTCTCTCCACAGTCCTGGCTCATTAAAGACTAAATGCCACAAAAGCAAATTGTAAAAAAAAAAAAAAAAAAGCCTTCATAACATGTTATGTTATATATGTAAGGAAAACTGGCAAATAAAGAGTGCTGTTACTGCTAATCTTAAAAAACCCTCGGCCACTTTTGGCTTTTTCTCTGACATTCAGAAATAGGCAGTGATGTTAAAAATGGACCGTAGAAATGTAATTTTCATTCTGACATGACAATATGAAATGTTACTTTAAAATGTTTGTTGACCAAAATCTAGGTCAAGCTTACACACTATGCTCAGAACTGCATTTGGGAGAGGTAGCAGATCATGATAAAAATAGGCACAAGTCTCTCCAGAGGCCAAAATGCAAAAATGTTTTCCAAACGTATACTAAATGATGTGGGTTTTAAATGATTAGCACCAACTAAAGTTCACAGAACAACAACAAAAGAACCATTTGAGTCCTCTTGGCTGCAGTTTATCATTTCCCTCAATACTCAAGAGTACAAACAAAGCAAACTCAGACCTACAGTAGATAAAGGCTGGGGGGTGTTTCAGGTTCATTATTTTTTGTGTTCCACAATTAATTAGGGCTGCCTGGGATGTGCTTGTCATTGTATTTAACAAGAATGCTGTATTCTCGTAGCAGCACTGGCAGGTAAGACACCGTGCAGGTTACGTCTTGGTTGTCCACACAGCTGATGTCAGCCTTGGATGGACCCTCAATGGCCAGAGACAAACCAGCTACAAATATGTGATATGAACAGACAGTGTCACATGTGTTCAAATTCCGTAGCGTTTTAGTGTAGTACAACTCCAAAATCTGGCAAAAACATCTATCTAGCAACCCTTGTAATGGACAGGGAAGCACAATGTAGCAAACGATGAGTCATACTTTCAGGAGAGCAAACTTGCTTTCACTGAAACTGGGATGCTTCCACTCCTTGGGTAGTAGTTGGTTTCTGGTAAGAAGGACAACTAGATCTACACATTCTGAGAAAAGAAGGGCAATTTGAAATGAATGATTAGTCAGCATCATATAAGCAAATGGTAACTGGTTCTTATATAGCATTTTTCTACTCTGAGCTCTCAAAGGGCTTTACACAACTTGTACATTCACACAAGCACCCC
>VURO01049650.1:4628-20663 GCA_015108175.1 Pelvicachromis taeniatus | reverse complement strand
CTGCGAGGATTATGGCAGTGGTGACTTTTCCAAGGAAAAGCTGGGACCCTGTTCACTAGAAGGTTTTAAAATTTCTGTACTTTCAGGTGACAGAAGGAGACATGTGGCCTGGTCAAAACACAGCTATTTGCTGTTCTGCGTACTACACAATAACATTCAAAACTTAGTATTTAATGTTAATCTAGATCAGGGGTCACCAACATGGTGCCCGCGGGCACCAGGTAGCCCGCAAGGACCATGTGAGTAGCCCGCAGGCCTGTTCTAAAAATAGCTCACTATAACAACTTACCAGTAAGCTGCATCTATTTTTATTTTTTGTTGCTATTTTTTTTAAATCACAATTGCATTGGTATCAATTTGTTAGAGATAATATATAAACAAAACTGTTTATTATTAAATATTAGATCAACGCTAGCTGGTCTCCATGGAAACAGTTGCCATAATCAGTGTCTTTACATAGATTAATATCATTAATTATTAATGATAACATATAATTAAAGTTAAACTGAGGAAATTTGTTATTTCAGAAGTGTGTGTCAAACTGGTAGCCCTTCACATTAATCAGTACCCAAGAAGTAGCTCTCACTTTCAAAAAGGTTGGTGACCCCTCTAGATTATTGCTGTGGTCCCCTTGCTTTTTTTTCTTTTTTTCTTATATATGTCTCAACAGGCGATTCAGTGGATTTTCTTTCCTTTTTTTATATGTCCTGTCCCTCGTCTCCTGTTTTTTTTTTCTCTCCCTCCCTCTCCCTTCCCTTAATAATGTCTGTCCCAAGAAATAAATATTTATATAACTAAATAAATAAATAAACACAGCACTTAATTTTAATGTTTAATTTATTCAATTTTATTTTCGCTAAATTAAAACCCGACCTGCTCTTTTAAACATTCAAAATAACTTAAACATTTATCGTTGTGGAAAAAGAAAGACAATGGCCAGTTGTAAAAACTTTCCATGAACAATTACAAAGAAAGGCTAATTTCCCTTGAACACCAAAAATGGCAAAACCAGAGTTTTCATCCCCGTTATACACAAAGCACATTTAGGAACTTAACAATAAAACTTTTAACGTAACTTGTTATTCATTTTTACCAAGAGACATTTAGTCTTTACATTCCCTTGAGTCAGAGTCAGACCCGTGTACAGCTGTACTACAGATTTAAGTTAACCACTTATGCAAATGAACAATACTACTCGTTAAGATTATTCATGAGGGAACCTGCCTATTGGTGCAAAACTTAAATAATCATTACGGGAACAATCATTATTATTTGATGCATGCTTTATAAAAACCATAGGTGGTACCTTTATGTTGGTTTTCATTACAATTATTAAAGGCGATTGTTTTTAGTCATAAGCAAACAGAAGATGCTAATGGGACAGTCTCAGTGTGTGAATCGCTGAGAAAGAAGCATTTTCCAATTATTTGTAATTATTTTCCAAAACCAGTTAAGTACCATCATTGTAACACCATTGTAAATAACATCCCTTTGTTTTTCCAGTGAAATTAAAAAGCAAAATCTCAAAACATTTCCTTTTTTCTCCACCAATTTAACAATACATTGTCATCACTGATTCTGCCTGTTTTACATATTCAGCTTGCATGGCTGGTTCATGAAAGGCTTTCTAGCTCTCCATGGAGTCGAGGAACTCTTCTTCTGCGATGTGCTCCAGCCTCATCAGGACTGCATGTGAACTGCTGGGTGGGTAGTCTGCAACAGGGAAGTAGGTTGCGGGATCACTGGAGGCTGGAGGGCTCTGGAAGGAATAAAAAAGGGTGCGAAGGAAAGGCAACAGCTGGGTGATGGAGGAGAGGGAGCGCTGAGGGAGGAGGGGGAACTCCAAATGCTCAGTAGAAGTTTCTTCGCTCAGCTCGTCCAGTGTCTGAAATCATGCAAACAGGGCAGCATAATCAGAGCGAGATGACTGATCATCACAAATAGTTTCTATTAAACTATATTTTTTAACAAAAGACAACATAATAAGTTTAAGGTAAACGTCCTCCAAGAAAAATGTTCACTTTGATTGCACCATTGAAATTTTCAGTTTCATGAAACTAATACACTAATTGCGAGGCATTTTTAACTGCTGTTCTGTATTCCTCTTACAATTGTGCCTTTCATCTTATGTGTTACTTAACACAGCTCTCTTCGGACAACATACGTGTATGGTTTTGTTGTGGTCACAAGATTAAGAGAATTATTTGAGTTTTGTTTCTGATAAAAACTCCAATTTAAAGTTACTTTGTCATCTGCACTCAGTACTGCTACACGCATGAGCCCTGATTCGCACAAGACAGAACATCAAACACCATCTAGGCGACAAAGCCCTTTGCCATTCACACATATGCGTCACTAGCTAAAAAAGTGTTACTGGCCTGTAAAATGTTAATTCACAATGTTTAGCAAAAAAACAAACAAACAAAAAAAACACAGCTACAAAGCAGGTCTGATATTTGTCACAAAAGCTACAGAATGTGGTGGTGCTTCTGCTGGAGTATGAAGACATTCCCTCAAGAAGCCGTTGCCCACCATCTGCTGATTATTGATGTTTAACAATGTGCTGCTGCTTGGGCTTTTACATTGTTCACTCAAAATAATGTTGTACATACAGCATTTACATCCAAGTTTGACTTTGTGAGACGGTGTGCTTACTCAAGAAACATAAGAGACATTTTAGAATGGTTATTATGAAAATCATGGAAAAAGTGGAGGTGTGAAAGACCACAAATATTTGATCTGTGAGGCAGTGATTGTGACCTGGCTCCTGATTCGTTAAGCAGGGATTACACGTTTTATGTCAGCGAATCCATTACAGTCTGCCTGGGTCCCATTATGACACAAATTTCATCATCAGATGTGTGAGGGTCCGTGTCCCTGCCTGTTTTTTGTGCATTTATATTACAATTCACAGACTATGCATGCTCCCCAGATGCTGGACTTCAAAGAAGCATAACGGGAATGACTACTCATCTGTCCATGTCCACAATAGAGTATAAATAGTGCATTCCTGAATAAGTCAAATGTCGGAAACATTTTGTGGAACACCCCCTCAACTTGGATTTCCCTCTTGGAAAGTCAGAGCAGTCCACAATACCCAGAGAATGCAAACAGCAGAGTAAACTTTTAATCTGTACTGCCAGTGTTGTGTATTTTTAACTCACTGAATAAGCCATATGCAAAACACTGATCAGGCTCTATCTATGAATGTGGTTTTTAAGCACGCACACACGCTATTTTCTGAAACACGCTGGATGAAGGTGATCATCTTGTTCCATTTCTTCTCCATTATAGTGACCCTGAATATGAGCGTTTGACTTCAAAAAAAGTTCAAAACACCTCAATTTGGGGAAACACTGACTGTTCTTACCCCATAGCGTTGCTGTATTCCTTCTAGTACTCTCACAATGTGTGGTATGCATTCCTGTTCACCTTCTATCAGTGTATTTTCTGGACCACTGTAGCGGTTTACATCCACCTCAGGGACAAATGCCCAGCGATACCTGTATGATGAACAGATAGTCATGCTAATTAGTCAAAAACAGACAAAATTACAAATTATTAGTCAATATCACAAAATATGTAAGCATGCTTCAAAGCCCTTTTGTCTATATTTCCTGTCTTACATCTGAAAGAGTGGTATCCGCTCTGGGGGAAAAGCCAGCGAGGTGTCCAGAAACTTGCAGGCTGACAGGTACATGTCCAACTCTGCCTGAGAGAAATTAACCTGTCCATTTCTATCAAGGGTTCCACGCACTACTTTAGCCAGTCTTGATGATTTACAAGAGAAAAGCAAAGTTTTTAGACACTTAAAAAGGTGGAATGAAACAGGAAGTTGTCAATAAAACAATTAACCCACTTTGAGCTCTCTTTGTCCACCTGCAGAGCTTTCTCCAGACGTGTAAAAGTGCGAATCTGGAAAAAAAGACACACACAGGAAAAAGATGCTAAACACAGTTTGCTCCATGTGTTAAACCACGTTCTTAGAGAAATTGATTCTTACCAGTTCTGTAACCATTATGGGCCAAAGAGATATCAGGTGCTGGGTGGAAATCCGCAACAAGAGAACACGAAACATCAGGAACATCTGGGCTGAAACGGCAGGGCTGGGGTTCATACGTAAAGTCTCTGTGAGACGCTCTAGAAGAAAGAGAAAGAACAAAACAGAGTTTAATGCTTGTTTTTTAAGCCAGACTGAGCTAGATCACCTTTAAATTTGCCAAATATGCAGTAACTGCAGCTAACCTTGAATGAGGGGCAAATAGAGGTGGTACTGGTCCAGTTCTCCGCTGAACATTGCAAACGCCTGGCGTTTCAGCAGCATAGGTTTCTGGTCAGCGTTAGCAAACAGTTTCAGGGAGCTACTCTGCATGCCTGCAGTATCAAGAAATGCAGATTTATAACAGTAAATACAAACAGTGCTCATTTAAATTTGTAAACTACTTTATTAAAAGTGACACAGTAACTGTTTTGTTCATAATTTGTTTCTTTGTCTGCACATCACATTGAACCCTAGTGTATCCCTAACTCTTTTTATGACACAATATCTTCACTTTTATATTTTCAGTGTCCTTCCAGAATTAAACATCTCCTGGAGGCTGCACTCACTCATGAGGTCTTTAAACATGGTCTTCTCATGAGTCAGGAGGTGGTCGATAATGGATTTCCAACTACAGAAAACACAGAACAGGCAAGCAGCAGACGTTAGAGGCTGGTAATGTCAAAGCTATATTTGGAATATAATTTCAAACTTTTAACAGATTTACAGCTTTAACGATGACACAAAATTTAAACAAGGGGAGAAAAAAATAAACTCTTCTCAAGCGACATAAAACTAATTCCAGCTGGAACAACTGGTAAGTCTACTGTGGGTAAGGGTTACTGCGATTAAAGATTGCACGGCAAACATAACGATTTACTAATGAGTCTCATATGTGAAGATACAAGTGTGTAAGTGTGTTGCTGTTTGATTTGTAAATTTTACATTTATACTGTATTGGTTGGTGTTGTGCATATCAATGTCTTCACACCTAACACTTTCATATTATTTGGGAAACACCTTCAAATACCCGTAAACAAGATTAATCCAGTCTCACTATAACTGATTTTGGTTATAAAATAAAAAGCTAAGAATCTGTCCAACATACAAATATTAATAACCTGTGTGCACAAGAGGCATCCATTGTGAAGAAGAGGGGGTCCATGAAAAGCTCAAAGACCTCTTTCTTCCAGGCCCTTTTGGTATAGGCATACCCACTCAGACTGCTAAGAAGTTGTGCACCCGCCTCAAAGCTGGGCATGTTGTAGGCACTGCAGGAGAAAAAGCCATAGTTCAAGCATTCCATTAAGAACCTATGAAACTAAATGTGTTAACATTATGCAAGTTACCTGTGGTTCTTCAGGTAGGGGAAAACATAGTACATGAGACGTGAGATGAGAGGAACAGCTTTCTCCTTCTCGTCACTGCGATACACCATGTCCAGAAGGGGTGCCAAGATCTACATGGTTAGAAAGTGTGTTAAATAGTGCCTGAAGCAAATACAAAATTATTAATACGTTTATTTAATAACAAACAAAATCCCACCTCAGCCAGAAGTACAAGAGCCTGCACGCTGTAAACTGAGGGAGCAGAAGAGGAGACCATGGTGCTAGCTTGAGCTGCTGACTCTGGCAAGGACAGAAAGAACAGCAAAGTAGTTTGTTAGATGTACTAAGAGGTGTGTGGGTGCTGTGGCCACTACGCCTCACAATGTGGGTGCTTTGAGTGTAGAATGGCAAAGGCATGTTACAACAGCATTAAAGTATTAAAGTTCAAAATGAAGTAGACAAGGACCCTGAAGCAATGATTCACTATCATGGACCCAAGTCCAAAATGTGAAAGAAAAAGGAGCACCTAGGTCAAGTGCTGTTTAGAAAATGTGACAGTGGCAAAAACCATCTGGTTTGAAACTGAAAACCTTGGATGACGAGTGAAGTACAAGCTCTGATCAGAACTCTGTACGGTACTGCCAGAGCATCAAACAGACCAAGGAGGCCTACAGGCGGTGGATAGAGGGCCTCATCACTGACAACAACCCCCGACAGGTGTGGAGAGGTATCCAAACTCTCACCAACTACAAAGGCCAGAGCCCTTTGTTGGAGCCCCAAACCTCCAACAGGAACCTCAAAACTCGCAGAGGACCCCCACCCCTTCTTTGCTTGGTTTGAAAAGCCTGTATGATTGTACACCAACCCACCCAATTTCGTTCTACATGTACAATGACAATAAAGGGCTATTTCTTCTTTTAAAGGAAAACAAACGGGGTGTGGGGTAAGTTTGATACAAAAGGAAGGCGAGTGTTTGGGGTGTGGTCCTGCTACTGAACTTTAGATAAGTTATCCACAACTGAAAAAAGTGCCCTTTGAAAGACAGCTGACAGGCTGTAGCCCTCACGTAACCCTGAACTGGATAAAGACTGATGATAAAATACACATATAACAGAGCCTCTTAATGTATGGGACAAACATTTAGGTCTGCACTGCTCCCATAGATGTTAAATGATGCTGACATTTGAGTTTAAACCATTACTCAGTTAATAAAAGAGAAAAACTATAATAAGCCCCCTTTAACTCAAACCCTGTTTTAGAGGATGTAGAAGAAATATCCCCATTCAGGCAGGAAGCTGGGCTTGGGATTCAAGGATGTTTAGGTGTGAAATTCAACAAATAAAATAAATTTTAAAACTATAAACACAACAGTCTCAAGCTTATTTGATTGTGGTTAGCAATCTCCAAACTGACTGGCCTGCATATATACCCATGTCTTAACTTTCCTCAAGCAACGGGCAAATGGCCAAGGAGACGCATGCATGCATGCATTTGTCAAAGAAAGTTACCACAATGGTCGCCAACCCCGTCACCGTCATCTGGCTCATCAGCTTCCGGGCACACTTGCGGTTGAACTTTGACTTCAAGGCTACGGCTGAGCCAGCTGGTCTGCTCCAGAGATGACCCTGCGATCCCACCTACTGCCTCGAGGATCCTCTGAATCACCTCCTGTGCAACAATTTCATGATTAAACACCTGCACATTGCTTACTGAGTCAATCTACAGCTCACTTACATTGGCACACTGCATCTCACCTGCAGATCTCTAGTATCCTTCTTATTGTCCAAGTTGGGGAGCCTGTTGACAAAGTCATTCAGGATTCTGTAAAAGAGAATTTGTTACTAAACAATCCTCAAATCCTCCCCACTGACACAAGCAAATTAAATATGAATAAGATTTAATATATTGAAGCATATACATCAGTTTCTGTGGGAGAATTAATAATCCTACTTTTCCCACATTTCAAAAGATGTTATAAATACTACTGGTAATCACGACAAGATGAAAACTGACCCCAGCAGTAAGAAATGTCCAGGGGGGGCCAGGTTGAGCTGAACAGACTCCCGCAACAGACTGAGGAGAGGTGCAATGTTTTCCTGCAGGGCCTGAGCTGAAATACTATGTACAGAAGCAGAGACTGTTACAAAACAGCACATTTTCCTAATCTTTGTAAAGCCTTGGTTTGTACTTGAACTATTTTCTTGCTCATACCTCTGGATATAGGTGAAGCTGAACTGCAGCATGGGGATATCGACCAGTGTCGACTTCTGATGGAGAGAAAATGGGGAGAAAAAAAAAAAAAGATGTAAGAAAATTTGAAATTACAAAACGTAAATATCTTTCCATGCTCCTGTGTTTTTGTACCTGTTCCCCTTTGATCTGATGTGGTTTTTTCACCACCTCTTTGACCAAATGTAGGACAGTGTCTGTGTGTAAAGTGCTCAGTGATTTCACCATCTCCACAATGGTCTGACGAGGCTCGCTGGCTACGGGCAAAACCTGAAGGAGAACAGAGTGTGAAGCTGCCACCGAGTCACTCAGATATGAACACTTTTTCATTATTTCCACACACACTGTAGGTCTTACTTTGTTTTTGTGCCTCCTTTTACTTTTCCTGTTGCTCCACACGACTCCAAGTGACGCCATTACCTGAACGCCGTACTGACGAGTTAGAGGGAGCAGGAACTCTAGTATCCGCTGCCGCAAGACCTAAAAATGGCAACATTGTGAATGGATGAGTTCATGACTTCTTCAACAACACATGCAGCATTAATGACAGAGCTCCGACTGCAATGTCTACACTTAACACAGTTCCAACACCGAGAATGAAACGCAGTGTTGCACAGAAAAGCTTTGAGCTTTTGCCAGTTTCCCCAGCTGGACTTTTATAAAATAAAACTAGTAAAATCAGCAAAATATGCATGTGCACAAGCAAATACACACCTTGGTCGTTCTGAAATAAACAGAGGTAGAACTGTGTCTGCTGCTCTGGCCCGAGTCCGATGCGCGCCGCTGAAACTCTTCCCTCATGACCACGCCCCATAACAATGCCATGCTACTGAGCATCTGAGGCAGCGCCTCAATCACAGCGTTGCGTGCGTTACGAACATCCACAGGGTCGCAGGCTACGAGGGACTGACGGAAAGACAGAGAAGAAACAAAATGAGTATAAAGTGGTCGTAGATGTAAGTGGTACATACTGTATCTGTGTTTATGTACATGCTCTATTTCTTACCCTTTTGTTGTCCAGTAGACAATAGTGTGTAATGGTGGTTAGACCCTCCAGCAGAGTCAGTGGGTAATCAGGGGCAATGTTCTCCTTCCTGCTACTTAGACTGATAAAAAGTCAGAAGAAAGAAAGAAAATATTGCATTAAAAGTACAGCTAATATTCAGAATCCCATTGTAGGAATTCCTATTATCATATCCCGTTAAATCCTGTGTATTTAGGTTACCTCAGGTTTGTCTTTCCTCCATCATGCTCGTACAGCTTGACGAGGTCGTCCAGGTTTCTGCAGATCTGACTGATGAGCGGCGTGACAATGATGCCTAATGAGCGTCCCAAGTATGGCAGAGAGGAGCACAGCAGTGACACCCAGTGGGGGTGCATGGCATAGCCGTATTGTGGCTGCAGAGCCCTGGCTGCAGCAGAAACAAACATTCCTTGGGCTGTGATCGGGTGGCTTTGGACGTACTGGGCTGCTTTGATGGACTGCTGGAAAAGCACTGCAGTCTGCCACTCACGAGCAAGGGGGGTGCTAGCAGGTGAGGATTCACGAGTCTCCCCTTGTTGGCCAGGTGTCCCGCCCGGCCCAGCTGTTGAGGCTGCTCCACCTGACCACACATGGTATTCCAGGACTATGAGAGCCTGGAGCAGGTTGAGCAATTCCATCTGTAAAGGGTATTGCTCCTGTCCACCTCCTGCCCCCAAATTCACCAGACTTTCCTCTGACAGGCCTCCCTGCTCCTCTAGCAGCTCCACACCTTTAGATTGTCCCTTGTCTGTCCCCCTCTGGCTAATGTACATAGATGCAGAAAGTGTAAGAAGAGCATAATGCTGCACTTTACAACCAGAGAGGAGTCTGCGGATGGACTCCATATTGGACGCGTCCTGTCCTCGTGCTGTGCAGCAGAGCTGGTTCACAATGCGAGTCAACACTGTCACGCTCTTCACCTGAACCTCTCTGTTTCCCTGCAGGTCAAGGGGACTCAGGCTCAGATAGGAAGGGTAATGAGAGCGAAGGAATCGAAGGCACAATGAAACCAGAAGTTCAATAAGCAGGGACGGGGCTGTGGAAGGGGTGGAGGAAGGGGAAAGGAGGCAGCCGTAGAAGCTCTTGCCGTCTTGGGCCTGTTGGTGACGCTGCAGAAGGTTAGACACCAGGTTTAAATGTGCAGCGGAGCTCGTGTCGAGCGAGGTGAAGGAGAGAGCATCCACCAGAGGGCACTCAGCACTGCTCCTCATCAAGCTGTCCAGAAGCCCCAAGCCTTGGAGCAGATGGCGCCAACCGCCCGACACAGGGTACAGCAGCACGTGGCGGAACAGGGAGTCGATCGCCTCTCTTTTTTCGCGCTCTTGTTTTAACAGGCGAGACTTGGCCATGGCCTCCAGCTCCAAGTCCTCCTCATCTTCGCTTGACAGTGAATCAGATGCCTGCGTGTGCCCAGACTCAACCCTCCGCAGCCCGTTGACCATGCCTCCTTCCTCAATGCTGGGATATGGAATAGAGCTCGAGCTGGTGTTCTCTGTGGATACCTGAGCACCGCTGGTGTCAGCGGACTCAGTGTGTTCACTCTCAGCCTCCTCCTGCTCCTCTCCGTCCTCTTCCTCGCCTTCTTCCGTTTCTTCGCTCTCACTCCTGGATGCCACTAAGCTGTCTGGTGGTTTTGCAGGATCTGGGCCGCTGTCCAACTCTGCCCACAAGGACTCTCGGTCCACAATGTTCAGGACATTTAAGGTGGTGACTTCTGTTGCCATTGTGTCTGCTGATCCTGAGGTTTTGCTTGAGCTTCGACTTCTGTTGTTTAAAATCTTCAGGTTACCTTAAAAACGATGAACGTGTTAGCTCAGCATAAATGAACAGGAGCAAAAGCATAAGACCAACCAAAACGTTTCATTTAATGGCCGAAACAACACATACTAAAGAATACAATTACCAGCAGTAACATTGTGTTTGATGCTCTGAATGGAGCAGCGCTGAGTGGAGGGATGCAGCAGCAACAACAGAATAGGTTCCAGGATCCGGATGACATCATTGAGGGACAGAGCCCGGACTAGCCAGCACTGAGCTGCTGCACTTATTGAGCCATCGGTACAGCTCAGACTGTCCACCACCACACAGAGAGATCTAAGAGACAGAAAGAAACACACATTTCAAAATCTTAGTAAGAAACACCAATTTCATTGAGTAAATCTTATGGTTATTTTGTTAATTTCGCACACAACTATACTAAAAACTGCAGGAGCACTTGAACAACAATACATTTGATATGTACACATGCAAGAATATAAAAAGAAAATTCAACATTAACACACACACACACATCACTCACAGCAAACTTAGGAAATCCACATCAAGGATCCAGAACTGTACAGCTTTCCCACCTAATGCCACACGCTCATACTTTACATCGTGCTGCATTACATATTCACATTAGGGAGCTGTCAGCGGCTGTGTAAACATTCTCTGTGGGAAAAACTAAAGTGCCACTGTTCAAGTTGAGCTTTCAACAGCAACATTTACATGCTGTTTAACTGTTACTTTTCTCAACCTTGCACCTGCCACAGAGTGTCAGGTTAATCCACTTTCCAACTAGCACCTATTTCCAAACCATCCACTATTTCTGTCCGATGTACAAACCGGTCAAAGGAACGACTGAGGGACATGGTCCTGTTGGTCTGGATCTCCCGAGTGAGGTGCCACAGCACTGTGAAGCGGTGCAGTGCTTCCAGCCTTACTGCCTAAGGAAAGCAAACATACAAAACTTCCACTTATTTGCTCAA
The DNA here is from genome assembly GCA_015108175.1 of Pelvicachromis taeniatus. NCBI lineage: Eukaryota > Metazoa > Chordata > Actinopteri > Cichliformes > Cichlidae > Pelvicachromis > Pelvicachromis taeniatus. Next base: position 9,293 of record VURO01049650.1, on the reverse strand, counting down.
CTTGTCACATCACCCATCGGGCATATTTGCATGATGAGATTGTTAAACTGAAACATGTTATAAAAAGATAAAAATGTAAATATGGGATAAAGAAAAGCAGCGAAGCATGTCCGCGGGCACAGATACCTTGTCCTTGTGCAACAGCGCCTGGCAGATGATGTCCTCACAGATGGATGCTGATGGAGCCAAACAGTGCAGCCTGTAGAACAGTTCCACACAGGAAATGTGCTGCTCTCGCCTCTCCGTGTCCAGCTGACTCCACAGGACCCGAGACACCCTCTGAGTAAAAACAAGCAAAAAGAATAAAAAAAATATATGATAATAAAAAAAAGAAGAAGACCCAAATGACCAAACCAAGCTCAAACGTACAATGTTTGGATGAGGGTACCTCCTTGAATTATCTGTTGATTACAGACAGTTAGCATAGTTTTGCATTTTCTAATGAGTTCAAGTTGTATCAGTTTCTGTGTTATTTTTAGTCTTAATTATTATTGTATGGAAGGCATATGTCAGAGGAAAGTTTTGGAAAATCAGTACGAGTATATAATTTTAAAAACCACGTAATTGGTTTGAAAGCAGTTGACTCGCAGTCTTGTACACATCCAAAGTCTCAATAAACACATCCATCAGTGAATCATCAGGCAAGCTGTAATTATGCAGTATGATACAAATTCACAAATTTCTATCATGCTGCTGAAATCCATGACGGTGAATTGTCTGACAGATTTTTTGTTTGTTTGTTTATTTTATTTTATTTTTTAAAATCGGAGCTTGATAAGCACATGGCTTGGAAAAACAAAAACAAAAAATAGAGCACATAAGTACCTGGGACTCCTAACATAAGAAAGAAATATAGCCTGCACTGTTGACAAGTAATGGAAACAGAAATAGACTGACATTCATAATGAACCTTTCTAGTCACTCGGATTTAGACTACAAGCTACCCATACATTCACACAGTGCTTTATTATATGCACTTATACCTCACATGCACAGCTAGTATGACTCAATGACCCAATAGCCTAACAAGCATGTCTTTGGACTGCGAGAGGACCACAGTGTACACAGGAAACCCACACAGGCACAGGAAAAGCTCCTGTTGACCAAAGTACTTGCACCTAGAAGTCTGGCTACTGGCTTGCATTTAGGCAGCTGAGAAACAAATGAACATGTGTCATTTATTATTAGTTTATCTAATAATCTCATTCAAATACAGCAGATTTCTTGAAGGCACTTTATTCCTTTAACTGTAAGTTTTCCATACAGAGATTGTTTTATTTGACTCACTGCCTTGAATTGGAATACATTTCATTACTTTTGAGATTTTATTCATGTATAAATTTGCCTTTTTAGTTGTTTCATAATACTTTTACTGCTGAGAATATTTCATCCGTTTTTCTACTTTGTTATAATGTAAATCAGCCCATTTACGCTCAGTTAGAACAAGATTCAAATGAATGATAACCTGACCTGATAGAAGTCTGTGCCCTCCTCTATGGTGCGTAGGAGGGCAGGGTAGATGGGTGGCACAGTGACCATCTGCAGCCGCCCACTCAGTGGGTTAGACTCAGAGCTCTGGTAGCGTCTCTGCTTGTCCTGAATAACCAGTGCTAAGGATTGGGAGTGGTTGATCAGTTCTAAGAGGGAAGCCACTGCAGTGTGCTGGATGTTGTAGTCTCTGGACAAGCAGCACAGAGTCATTAAGGACCTCAGCCACACTGGGAGGCTGTCCACTTGATAACCTGTAGAAAAAGAAGAATTTTTAGTCACTTATCCTTCTTTGTAGGATAACTGACAGCAGTATTAACACACACATCTATGTGCTGACCTGTGTGACCAAACATATCTGTGTGGAGAGACAGAGTCTCCTCTTCACTTAGGTAGACAGGGAAGGTAGTGCACTCCAGCAGAAGGTGGCAGGTGGCGATGAAGACCTGTCGACAGGCCTCAGAGATCTCTGCCTTGCCGCGGGGCATATAACCGGCTGACCAGTCCAGGTACCCTGAATGCCCACGATCCCCTTTCTTCTCAGCAGAGGCTGCTGAGACCCGGGTGTCAGAAGAGGAACGGGATTTACGTTTATTTGGCGTGAACAGCTCCGTTAGTTTGTCTTTAATTTCACGTCCACCCACATTCAACAACAAGGACTTCTGATCTACAGAGGAAGCATGTAGGTCAGGATGAGGCTCTTCATTTGGTCCTCTGACATCCTCCACTTGCACCAACAAGTATCTGCAAATATTTAGAAATCACAGTTAATGAAAGCAGCCCATGATGATCATTTAGACTACAACCGGCTCAGATGTTCACCTTGTGGTAATGAAGGCCAAGATGTCCTGCAGACACTGGGCCATGGTGTCTATACTGCCCCCCCTTCTCCATACTCCTTCGCCTTCTTTGAAAACTCCATTCTCCTCAGCCCCCATCGTGACCCCTGGTGGCAGGTGCTGCTCTGAGGGGGAGGCACTGATGCCTAATCCGCTGTCCTCAGACCTGAGTGTTGGGTAAACACCGTTTGCGGTCTCTGCCTCCTCACCTCCATCTCGGTTCATCTCTTCATCCTCGTGATTCCCGTCAGCCTGACCGAGGGAGCCACTTTTCTCTCCTTCATTCTCTTTTTCCTACATACAATATAATTGACATGATGAGGCGCAGTCAAACTTCACAGGTGTCATTTTTAAAAGAGACACAACATCTTGGATGCCAAACCTGAGGCTCTGCACATTCCTCTTTCAGTGACTGTAACTCCGTCTCCTCTGCCTGCGCCCCTGCCTCAACTTCCATGTAAGCCACAGGCATCTGGATCTTACTGAGGACCTTGAAGCATGCGCGCAGTCCCTGTGTGACGTCTTCCAGGCAAACAGAGTCGATGTGACTGCACAGGGTTCGCAGCATGGTGCCCAGCATCTCAGGGAGATAATGTGGCTGGATGTCTGCATGGAGCTCCTGTTGCAAAGCACAAGCATGATGATTGTGCCGTTTATGAATGGGTGTGTGCGCGACACTGACATGTGATCACTTTTTCTGTGACTTTCTGACAAATAATCCAATCAGTTCTAAAATACTGACTGGCTGATGCTGACTCTGATCTAAAATCCAGATCACATCTCCCTGAGCTGTTGATGACAGCCTTCACAGAGATAGATGAGCAATGATGTGCAGATGTTTGTGTTGTTTACCAGAGGAAGAACATCAAGTAGGAAAATGATGAGGTTGGACATCTCTGAGACAGAGGGAGCAGGATGACTGCGGTCCTGCTCAGGAGGCGTTGGTGGGTCATCCTTGTTGCTAGAGTAGAGCGAGAAACAGCGATCCTTGTAAGATGATGTTTTACAGCAAACAAGGAACCTCCACACACATGCTGCATATAATCTTGGCACTTGTTATTTGTTTGACTCAGTCTTTGGCTTTTTAGAATTTCCCATGTAGGAATTCTGCGTCATCTGCGTACCCGAGAGAGGTGCAGAAGCGTCGAGTCATGTACTCCCAAAGATATTCGCTGTTCATGGAACTCACAAGCATGTTCACGGTCTTTATGATTTCTGATGCACTCTTATTCTCCTTTATCCTACTGTGGAGGGAAAACATAAAAAAGTATGTTTTTGGATTTAAGTTTTGTCACATGCTCCCTAATCAGCAGTGAACATGCATTTCATCCATTTTACCATTTACTGCTCCTACCTAGCTAGTTGGTTGCCTGAGAGTCCTGAGCTGGAGATGGTTTCCTCTCCCAGCATTTCTCGACAGTAGCTGTAGAAAGCTCGCACCACCTCCAACAACACACGGCTCAAGACAGGCGGACCTGAGCAGAAATATGACTATTATCAATAAATAGTTGATAAAGTTTCTGAATTGTGATGATGTTGTGTACTGCACACATGCTGCTTACCTATCTCCGGTTTATCAAGCAGGCTGATAATGATGCGAAAGGGCCTGAGGTAACTAGTCACATTTTCCGGGTCGCTATTCACATCCTTCTGTTTGAGGATGTTATTCAGGGCCTGAAGTCAGAGACATAAACAAATGAGACTTAGAGAAACATCTATTGATGCACAGTTTACACAGGTGTACCTCACCTGTTTAAGTCATGTGAGAAAAAGCAGATGCTTAACCAATGCATAGCATTCTTTGATGAAGAGCACACAACTTATTGCTACTTAGTGAGAGGTTTAAACAACATGTGACCTGCAAATCAAGTCATGTCAGAGATACACCACATTTTTGGTGAGGTGTTTAAAATTGCTGAAGAATCAAAGATTCCCTCCACAATTGTTATGTTTTTGAACATTGTACCACTGTTTTGTTTTTTGTTTTGTTTTTTTATCTCTGGGTGTTTTGTTATGTTTTGCTGTATTGTTGTAATTTTGCTGTGTTGTAAAAAATTAAAAAAGAAAAAAAAAGAAAAAAGAAAAAAGAAAAAAAAGAAAAAGAAAGTTGCCCAATTATCTATGAAGCCCACATCGTTTTTTGGACACCACTCAGACAGCCAGCAGTTTAAGGAGAACATGCGGCTAAACATGTCACTCCTGGTCTGATTGGGGAGGGGACCAGAGAAAACTACAGATTCCGACATTGTTTTGGGAAAGTTACATACCGATTCAATATTGATTTTAGTGACCTCCGATTGACGTAACCGGGTGTCATTACTGTCGACGTGAATTACAG
>VURO01049649.1:27675-44235 GCA_015108175.1 Pelvicachromis taeniatus | reverse complement strand
GATTTCAAAAATTAAAAAAAAAAACAAAAAAAGAAAAAAAGAATGGAAAAAAAAAAAAAAAAAAACACACACACTGCCAAAATATCAATATAAACATTTTCTCTTATTGAGGATATATAATATATACGGTACATTACTAAAAATAATAAATTGGTTTTTGTAGTACTCCTGAAAAATTAATTAAACAAGAAATGATCCTTTAATAAACCATCTATTTGATTCCTCTCTGAAATTAAGAAAGTTTCTCTCATTCTGACTCTGATAAAATACAAACACACAACATATTGTGTTTAAATTTCTTGTCACCATTTCTCACCTTGAACGACACCCCAGGGGTACTGTCTGGCCCTCACTGCTTTGTTCCCCACTTTGACCTCCTCCACACTCCCAACCACAGCAAATGGCAGATGGGCCTGCACAGAAAAACAGAAAAGTTTTTTTTACAAAAAAAAAATGTCTTACTGGAGCAATAAGCAGGGGACCAGGATACACTTCCCTAAAGAGATTTTTTATTTTTTTTAATTCTTCACAGAACAAGTCAATTTTCAGTAGGTGGTGTGGTGTAAAACCAACAGGAAGGATAAGCTGTTTGACTGTGTTTGTCTACTCTCTTATCCTTCACAACCAAACCACACCAGTGCAAAGCGCAACCATGTTTACATATGAGCTGCACCAGTTTTAAAACAAAATGGGTCTCCCTACTGCGGCTCAGACGGGAGACCCATTTTGTTGAAGTGATGAAACGCACACGCTTTATTATTGCTCTCGGAGCTACTAAGCCTCATTAAGACCAACAGTGAGGAGGCATCGCAGGGGAAACATGCCCGACACGCTACCTCAAAAATTAGATGGCGAGTTGAAACCAGCTGGCTGGTTACAGCTCAGAGGAACCAGCAAGCTGGCGAGTGTGGGTGCTGATGTAACCAACTATGAATAGACTGGGATACTGTACAAGGACAGTGCCTCGGAGAACCAAATGCTGTCTTGTTCACCATTTTTGTACATGCGTGGGTGTGCGTTTAAACATTATGATTATACGTGAGAGGCATAATGAAATCTGATCTAAAAATAGACCGATATTCTCATGAAAATAAACCTGTGCCTGATGCTTCAGCAAAAGTCTGCAGCATACGTTTAATTATAATCCTACTTGTATGATAAAACTTAAGTTGGAGTAATATCATGAAGTTTATGCACTTTTGAGGTTGAGGTTGTGTTTGGTAGCGCTTGCGTGTGTGCGCGTTCAATTTTGTCATCCTGTCTGCAAACGCACCAACTCAAAAACTCTTGAATGAATTCTAATAAAAAAAACTTTGTAGGAGTGTAGAGTGGAGTTGTGACGGTCAAAGTGATAATAGTGCTACATACTGGCATATAGGGAATGATATATAGTGAATCTAAATATCACGTTACTTTGGACCTCTGACCTCGCTTCAAGGTCAAATAAGGTCAAACTTTCATAAAATGCTTTTTTTTTTTTTTAACTATGCTTAAAATGTACCGTCTTTGTTTATATTGACAAGTGATACTGATATATGAGGAGTCTAAATATCACATAATAGTTTGCATCCATATATCACGTAACATTTAACCTCTGACCTCACGTACACATTTCACATCTGCTGTTCTTTCACACTGACCCCAAAATGTGTTGGATCTTTAAAGAAAGCATTGTGAAAAGAAAGAAAATGAGCTGACTAGTTAGATAGAAATATATTTAATAAAATATATAATACGCTCAAATTGTTCATGTCCAGTTATTTATAAATCAATACATGTTATCCATTACCTACTTCTCCATTAAGTTTATCTTCAAAATACAATACTATTCCCTTAAAAGTAATTAAGGCCCAGAGAGTGAGCTCCCTTGGCACAGGTTTATGCAATCATCATATCTTAATGACCTTACAGTACCATATCACCCCATAAGAGCACTTCGCTCTCTCACTGCAGGCTTACTTGTTGTTCATAGTATATTTAAAAGTAGAATGGGAGAGAGAGACTTCAGGTGACCCTGAATCCTCCCTTAGTTATGCTGCAATAGGTGTAGGCTGCTGGGGGATTCCCATGATGCACTGAGTATTTTTTCTTCAGTCATCTTTCTCACTGATTTCTCCAATCAATTTGATTCCGATTCACAAGGTCCCGATTTGTTTCGAACCACGATTCAATTTGGGGAAATGTTGCCTCAGACAGTCAGAAATATTATAATTCTGATCATTTATCAGTACGTATACATATTTTTATATCTATAAAAAGAAAACTGACTCTTGTGAGATTTTATCAGACGTGTAAACATCACAGCCGTGTTTACGTCTTTTTGCGGAGTCCGTTTACCTGCTCTCATTTACCGTTTTAGCTGTTTGGTGGTTCTGCCGGAGGTTTCTTCCTGTTAAAAGAGAGTTTTTCCTTCCCACTGTCGCCAAAGTGCTTGCTCATAGGGGGTCATATGATTGTTGGGTTTTTCTCTGTATGTATTATTGTAGGGTCTACTTTGCAATATAAAGCGCCTTGAGGCAGCTGTTGTTGTGATTTGGCGCTATATAATTAAAACTGAATTGAACTGAACAGTGCTTGTTATGGTTATGCTTGCATCGGCAGAATATTGCAGAACTGTTACAAACTAAAAAGAAGAACAGAAAAGTGCAAATCAGTTCAATCATTGGGTCCAACAACATATGATCCTTGTATAAAGCTACATATCCAAAATTAGCTAGTGTTTGCAAATATTATAAATATTTTACAAAGTATACAATCAAAAATGTGAGACTGTAATGCATGTGCATTGAAACATTGACTCTTTATTTTTGGTGTTTTAGTCGAGGCATATGTTACCGCCATCCAAAAAAAAAAAAAAAAAAGTATTTTGAGTTTTTAAGTTTGCTTTTGTGGCAAAAATGTTACTTACGTTCATGGAGGCATTGATCTCACTGACGGTTTCGTCATCTGTTGGGAACTGATATATTTGGACGCCGTTGCTCACCAGCTCGCTCATTATCTTTATTTTGAATTTATGAAGCTCGCTCTTGGAGATTGTATCTGCTTTGGCAATGATGGGAATTATGTTGACCTGTGGAAAAAATGACAAAAAACAAAAAAGTGAGGGAAAGTGAGACAGTTATTAAATATGTGGTGCACTGCACTGTTGTCACTAACGTGGTGGAGTATTCCAAAAAATTATGATGCACATAAGTTTTGTGTTACATTATGGAACCATCTGGTTTAGCCTGGTTTAAATGTTGACATGAAAACAAAATGATGCAGAGGAAACACTCAAATGTTTTCAGATCATGACAGATTACAGCAACTGCTATTTATCCATCATGAGCAAACACTGTTTAACAAAAATATAAAAGCTACATTAAATATATTGAGGTTTTAAACAACTGTGTAGGTCATCTATAAGACCATGCACAGTTAACTGAAGAGCAAATAAGCCCAATCAGAACCCCGACTGATAAATAAAACAAACAGTGATTATGAAAACAAATGCGGCTCCAGCTACAATCAGCAGCAGATGTGAAGAAATAAACACACAGATTTCCTGCATTCCTCTGTACGGCTGCATTTCCCAGATCACCAACTGGGAAGATGGGCAGGTCTCCCACAGATCCACTCAGCAATTCCACAGCGCGCCTTAGAGCATGAGTCAGAGCTTGTTAAAAATCAAATTCGAATCTCATCATACTTTGTTGGCTCATTAATTTGCAGCAGGGTAGCCGGTATCAGCTTTTAACCCTTATTTAACAAACTAATCTCTGTGTTATATTTGCTTGCTTCCCACAACTGAGTTTTCCCAGCTGACCAAAGATCATTCCCAAACAGTTGATGTTTGTTCTGAGGGACGAGGAGCGCCAGCTGTGACCACATTAAAGCAGTTCACAGGAAAGATAATCCCTGAAAAAACAGCACAATATTTTTGGCACTTTGTCATTTAATGCTTTACAGGGAAAATATTTAAGAGTGTGCAGGTGAGACCATGTTGATACAGTGGTCACATGGTCTCCAAGCCTTAGTAATGAAAACGCTTACAGAAAAATATGAAAATACCCAATATGAATGGATCCCATTATTATCATTTGTGTTACATAATTGTGGGGTTTAATGAGATGCTTAACTCAGTTTTCATAATGAAGTTCCTGTAACACTGCTGCGGAGTCAATTAGTTACCTTTTTTAAAGGCTGTATTTGTTTGGAGATATAAATTACTAATAGATTGTAATAGATTAGTTTGAATCATCATGCATTTATTTTTTCTTGAAAAAAATAAATGCATGATGACTCTTGGGGACGCTCTGGAGTATTTCCTGATTTTTAATCTGATTTATGGACGCTGCTGGATAAGAAGATTCTGGGAAAGTCGCACTGAATCTACAAATCTAAAAATAGATGTTTGGCAAGATGTTTTCAAGCATGCCGTGCAAGGCTAAACAATACCTGTTTGCAATAAAAGCTGGAACACAACAAATGTCACACAGACTCAGATAAGGGTTTAAAAGGTCTCAATCTTGCAGGGTAGAAACTGTGGATAATGTCACATAGCACTGATGTGAGAACAGCTAGGCATGGTCTGGAGGACTCACGGTAAGTGGGCAGCGTGACGTGTCCTGTCCCATGCACAATCTACTCAGGCAGCGGCTTCTCCTGAACCAAACAGAGTATTTTCAGTACTGCTGTGTGCTATATGTAAGAAGCGGACAATGACCTGACCTGATTGTGCCGACACTGTTCAAAGCTCATGTGGGAAAACGGCACTACAGGAGCCAGGAAGCCAATGCCTTATTACTTTTAGAACCCCAGCAAGTACCGTATATCTGCTAGTAGTGGCCTTTCTCTTATTGACGCTCATTTCTAATAAACACCGGGTTTGAGAACATGTCATGACAAATAGACGCCGGTCTCCAATAGTAGCCGTCTCCAATAGTAGCTGGTCTCCTTTAAGTGCCGGTCATTTTGCCCTTTCGTCTCCACTGATAATATCGTTAAATCCTGAAAAGTTCATCCGCTGTTGTTGCCTACATTTTGTGGCCGTAAATACAGTTCCATACCGTGTTTTACTGCCAAATGAACTCTGTTTACCCATCACCATTCCGTCTGAAAAGGGAATAACAGCCGGTCTCTTTTAAACGCCGGGTCATCCGACTAATTTTTTGAGTAAACGCTGGGGAAGATATACAGTATGTGTCATTTCAGTAACGTTCCATCAAGTCTCTCCCTCCATTTTTACCTTGGAAAACTTCTCATTTGCCACAAACAGGAAAAACTGTATAACCAAAAGCAGCAAAATGGAACCTAACCTAGCCATGTGACAGTGGATTGCATCACAAATTAAAAAGATATTCCAAAAGTTAAGCGGGAGGCATGAATCCTTTCACCGAATAACCTCAAACTCACTCCTTTGCATTCTTAAATTTAAAAAAGTTCAACAGAAATGTTTCCCATCCATTAACAAAAAGAATGAAAATCTTCATTTAAAACAAACAACACTTCTTTCAGACTCTTATCTCTCTTCCTGATTCCTTTTACCAAAAACCACATTTTACTCTACTGGGCCTTGTGTGGGGAGGGGTGATTCATTAACAAGAAAAACACCATTGTCTGGGTTAGACAGAAAAAAAAAAAAAAAAAACACAGACTGAGGGAAAAGCCGTTTCTGGTCTCCTTCCCTGGTTTTTCCTGTGACAAGGCTATCTGTCAGAGGTGAAAGATCTGTTCATTTATCTTTCATTTCCAGATTTACACACACTGTAATGATGCTTTCTTTGACAAGTATATATCTCTGCATTAAATACATATTTTTTTTATGGCTCGATAAATCAATGCTAACACTTTCCAGCTACTGGGATGTTAACAAAAAGCCATTTTCTTAGTTCTGCATTCTTAAGAGTTAGATTTTAGGAGAAACAAGCAAAAATCTAAACCTGTCACTGGTGACTGTAAACATAACTAATCTGTTGAAAACTAACTGGTATAATAAACTGAATGCATGCACTTAAAGCACTCTGTTAAAGCCATTTGGTTCTTTGTCTTGGTTTGTGCAAAACAAAGTAGGTACTTTCTGTGGTCACCCTCCAGATATCCAGAGCCCACAAACATTAAATAAGACATAAATCTCATAAACATGCAAAGGCTGGATTTTGTTTGGTTTGTAGGGGTCTTAAATGTTGCCTGCAAACCTATCTAGACAGAGAACCTTACACACATAACGTCCGTCTGCCCTATAAAACACAGCAGTGTCACTTCCACATTGCGGTCACTCAACATTGGCTTGTTTTCGGATACAACGGCAAACACACTGGACATTGTGGAAAAATTGCTGGGATGGTGCCACTGAGGTCAGAGTGGTACTCATCGTGACCACCAGCAGTCTCACTGGTGGGTTCTGAATTGTGTGAATCATTAAGGACAAAAAAATAAAGCCTACACTTCTTCAAGTTTAAAGCTGAAACACGTTGTGAACCTGTGCAAAAAGAAAAGAAAAGAAAAGAAAAAAATGTGTATAAGTAAAATGTCTCTGATTGTCACACTGGAGAACCAAAAGAAAGAAAAAGTTAATCATATGGATCCACATAAATTTTAGGCTATGGTAGCTGCTCTGCTACAGTATATTTAGCTCAGGTAACTTGGTTGATTCAAAGCAGAGGTCATGGCTTGGCTGTGTTCACTGTACTCATTTGGGTGGTATAAGGAGACAGTTGGCAAACGTAGCGTGCCAGGCTCGGTGGTCAGCGCCATCGTTTCACAGCAAGGAGAACCCTAAATTTGGATTTCTGTCCTTTTCTAAAGTTCACATAGCTTCCTTCACAGGTTAGGTCAGTACTCTTGTATCCCTAAAGGATACTTTTAGTAAAAATACCAGAAGCACTGGTTTAATTTGTAATAACAAATAAGAAAAGAAAAAAAAGCCTTGGGGTTTTAAGAAAGGGTTTAATATGCCGAATCAAATTTATTCCTCAAAGCTGGGGACTCTAGTTAAGAGCCATTGCATAAATAATTTATACACTTTTTCCTGATGCCATAAAACTATTAAGTGTCCCTGTTGAGCAGCATTTGGCTGAGGTATCTAGTTTTTATTATGAAGAGTATCGAGAGACTTCTGGCAGAGATGGCTTGATTGTTGGCAGGGGTAAGCTAGGAGGGTTGGTCACAAGCTGACCATCTGCTTTAGTCTGGATTTATTATCACTGCACCAACAGAAACAAACAGACAAAGCTACCACTTCATCAGTTCTACAGCAGTGCCATTAGGAGTTATACAGACTGAAAAACTAATCACAACCACTGCAGATCAATCTGAATGATCAAATAAAATTTGATTGCTGAACCTTACAGTGTATTGATTTGGTGTAATGACATACAAATTCACAACAGAAAGCAACAAATGCCTTATGGCTTCTACGCAAAGCTTTGAAAGTGAAATGTGACAACTGCAGTGTAACTTTAGTGCCTCACAACTTTAAAATTAAACGAGCTTCTGCAGAGCTGAAAATACTAATCTCCTCTTTCACTGTCATTCGCTCTCCTCTGGGTTTTGTCTGCTTCATAATGTTTTATAGCCTCCACCTCCCTGGCTTGTAATCATTTGTTTTATGAAACTATGAGAACAAGAATAAAATGACAAAATAAACAGATAACAGGCAATCACCACTCAATACAAAGAAAATATAAATAATAAAATGATAAATACAATTTGGCTCCAACTTTGACCAAAAACTGACTTATCTGGTTTGTCTATGTACACCACAGTGACTCCGCCCCCTTTCCCCTTCTTTGCCCCAAGTGCTGTTTTGATTAGATTTTTTTTCTTCCTCCATCTGTTATTTAATAAAGGCAATCCCAACGACTGCATCTCCAGTGAGATCCATGGACCAATAATCTGTGCAGTAATACTCACAATAACAATGAAAAAGCCACAAATCAATGTGTTCCTGAATCTGACTATTGACTGGTGTACAGCTGTGTGCTGACCTGTAAACATATATCAAACTCAGAGTGAATTAGAGGGCTGTGGTGCTGATGTGTTGGAAGTAATGTAGTTTTAGCTGACATAAATCTCTTTTTATAAATAAGAATCTGTCCTTTAAAATCCCAAATCAAACATTTTCCATATGCTGGCTTTTTAGGTGTAAAACTATTCATAGAGAGGTGCTCTTTCCCCAAATCAGGACTATTACAGTTCAAACCATTAATCCTTTTCCACAGAAACGGCCAAAGAAGTTCAGCCTAAAGACTGCCATGTGAACTCTTCTTGAAATCCTAAAAGATGAAATGGAAACTTGCACAGCCATTGGAACATTTTTGTTTCAACTTTACTCTTCCCTTTTGGGACACAGTGTCCACACCCTGGTAGGCAGGTCAGGGATGTCCTCGTTTCAGTGAAATTCAAACCAGTCACACTGACAGGGAAGTCTAATTTCAGACTAATATTATTCCAATACACTTGCATTTTTCCCAGAGGGAAAATATAGATGCATGCTTGTGTGTCACATGTGCATACCTTGCTGTCCAGTTTTTTCATAGTAACGAGGTCCAGGGACTTGAGGGAGTGTCCTGTCGGGGCGATGAAATAAAGGCAGATGTGGATCCTGGTGTCGTGGTAGTTAAACAGCGAGCGTTTAATCTTCAGCTCTTCCTGGAGATAGTTTTCAAACTGAGTGTCAATGTAGTCAACAATGGGTTTGTAACTGTGGAGAGAGGAGGGGGAAAAAGAGAAACTGTAAGGATTTATGTCTGTGGGTCAAAGCTAAATATTTGTCTCCTTATTCATGCGCTGGTAATGAATATGAAAGGGGAACAGGGACTTTTCGCAGGGAAAGGAAAAGACACAGATATGTTTTCAGTAACTGTGTGATCTGATTCAATGCCAAGACCTCAGCTTAGAGTTGCACAGCTTAGTGCTGCATGAAATTTGTCTTCAGCTTATGGAAGTCCAGTTGAAACCAATCAAACAGGCTGCAGAAAACATCGCGTCCTCTCTTACAGAGCTGCGACCGCTTTCAGAGCCTGTAAGTGTCACCAGTAAATCAGTGAAATGCACGAACACACAGTAACACATCGTCATCTTTGCAGCCTTTTCTCCTCTAGCATTTGCGAGAAAGGACAGAAGACATTGCCTTTAATGCTACGCCACTCGCTCACAGCTACTTGACTATACAGCTAAATGTCAGAGAATGTTACTTGCAGTTTATTAAAATAACATATTTTTATTGGTTATTGCTCTAGTACAGTTAGTTTCTATAAGCTGTTTTCAATCTTTTAACCACAAAGGCTGGTGACCAGCCTGATTGGGATGTTTTGAATCCCATTCACACCAGACTTGTTTTTGTTTTTGTCTGCAGCTTTCATTCATTTCATTTGGGAAGATGAGAAGAAAACAATTAGAAGGCAGCCACATGCTTAAATAAAGAACTAAGTGACCTGTTGGTTCATTAGTCATAGTAGATAAAAATCACACAGTCATACTCTGGTTTGCCACATCAACACTTGTCATTTTCTGACTATATATGTGTACAATTATGACCATGTATATATGAGATGTTCAGTAAATTTGTTTGTATTGAACAGACGTCTCCAGGCGAACTGCTTTGTTTATCTCATGCTGTTATATTTGGACACTGCACAACCAACTCAGTCACTGGGTGTTTTTCTTGCTCTGAATAGTAGACATCTTGAAAACAACTGCAAGCAGTGTCAAACATCTTTAACACCTCCTGAATCCATATTCAGCCACATAGACTTCACAGTGCCTCAAAGTGACCAAAATGCAACCCAGATGCTCGTGTTTAACATGTGTCTGCAAAAGCAAAAGTGATAATGATGACATTTTGTCTTTAGCAAACAACAAACTCTGAGAAACAAGCCCAAAAAAACAGGACTATAAGGACATAGCTGTTTTGTTTTGGGAGTTTTTTTAGAATTAATAGCAAGCTATTCCCCTGTGTGCTCTGGAAGGATGGCAGTCTAACATTAAACTTGAATGTTATTTCTACAAACTCTGCCCTAAAGCCAGCAATTCCAAGTTTTTCCTGTTATCCTCCACCATACACCACTTCCATCTTTGCTAAACATAACAATTAACTGCGAAAATGACACTGTCTTGTCAACTGTTCAACTCCGGATGTCCCACTTCACTGATGTTTAACAAGTCAAGAGTGACGCATAAGTAAAAGAGAAAAAAAAATGTATTCCATTCCCTCAGCCAGCAACATGTTTACAGTCATCTGTCCTCTCACTTCACATCCATCTTCAATCTTCTCTGAGGAATGCACAGACTGTGACCTTTTGAAGCTCTCTCAGTGTGCATTTACACTCTGCTGCAGGCTCTGTCCTTCGCCATGTTGGTTTAAACGGTCTACAGAGAAAGCTGCTGCTATCAAAGAGCGTGAGAGTGCTGCTTGCTGGCTAGGCCACAGCAAGTACACTTCATTCCACAGCTGAATGTTAAAATAAACAAATCAACAATTTTACCAACTTCCTTCAATTTCGTCCTGCGGAGACACGACGAAATGTGCAGAAGTCTGGACAGATAGTGGTTTTTGTGTCTGGGTCACTCATTTGTCTACGTAAGCATCTTTTGATTAAAAATGTGTCAATGTCATTTTGCAGTTTACAGATTTTTGGAAAAATACTGACAAAGAATTCTGCTTTTACAACAGACCAAAGGAAATCACAGTGGATTAGGGTTTTTTTGTACTTCTGCTTTTGGTTTAAGGGATAATGCAGAGATACATTTGTGTTCACCATTGTTAGTTCTTGTTGTTGGTTACCCATGGTACCCATAATTGAGGGTCAGTTTAAACTCCATATGCACCATTTGGTAACAAGCAGGTCTGGATACTTTGTGAGGAACTCTGGGCTGCATGTGTATGCACTTAGCTCACCTATCCTCTTTGTTGATCTGATCGCCGAAGCCAACTGTGTCGACAATGGTCAGTTTGAGCCGGACGTTGCTTTCTTGCAGGTCGTATGTTCGAGGCCGCAGATACACGCCATTCTGGTAATGGCTCGCCTCTTCGTTCTCAAACATGGTGTTAAAGAGCGTGTTCATTAATGTTGACTTTCCGATACCAGTCTCCCCTGCGAACGGTCAGAAACAGAGAAGGAGCCAGGAACGAGACACGGAGAAAGAGAGAGTGCGTTAGCGTCACTGGGGAGTACTTCATCAGCTTTCAGACATCGATTTTTATTGCTGTAACAGAAGTGTAAGCCAGTGTATTACGTTCATGTCAAGAAATACAACACACTGCTGCTGTTTGTTATTTATCTTTGTAGCTAAACATGTCACACAGTGCAAAGTAAATCAACGTGAGGGCCAAAGGGACTCTGGAGAAATGTACAGTAGTTACACATTCTCTGTCCAATACTCACCTACACATAGGATGTTGAAACAAAAACCCTGCGTGACCGATTTGCTGACTAGCTGCTCAGGGAGGCTGTCAAACCCAACATGGCCACCCAAACTGAGGTTACGCTTCTCTTCATTCTACAGGACACAAAAACGAAACATCAGAAGGCTGACGGATGTCAGGAAAACACATGGTGGAGTCATTATTCAGAGCAGGATGGCACAGATACTGAAGCGCTCATATTCCAATGCGACCAAACATCAAAGACCTTCTGTTCATTCTGCACATGTAAAATCCATCACCCAGTACATTATGAGTTAGGTAATCAGGGCCTGCAGTGAGGATGAGCTTCAAGAATAATCACTCAGAAGCACAAAGAGGAAAGACATGCCTTAACAGACAGAGGAAGGAAGTGATTATATTTGTATGGAAAATGGAATAAGACACTTGGAAACATGCAAGATGCAGGTTAGCCGCTTGTTTTATAGAAAACCCAAATGTGAACATTTCAGAACTTCACCAGTTCATCCGTTCTCCAAACTAGCTTGTGATTAAAATATCAGTTATAACGCACTATAACAGAAATATATCAGTAAAATTGGGAGTATAACCACAGGTACAGGAAAGGCACCTGGGCTTCCTTATCTGCAACACCTTCGTTGGGTTTTATCTGTTGGATCCCCTGCCACATTAAGAGCAGCTGGGAGATTTAATCCCTCTACTTCGGACCTCCACCCTGCTGGAGATCCATTGTGCACCTCTGCAAAGAAGCACCCATGGGGCATTCTTATGAGAAGGCTGAATCAGCTCAACTGACTCATCTCATCGTGGAGGATCACGGGGATATTTCAGCTGCTTGTATCTTGCTCTTTCAGTCATTTCTCAAAGCTCATGACTATCGCTGACAAAGATCGAACAGTAAATCGAGAACTTTGACTTCTGATTAAATACTCTCCCCACTTCTGAGGTAAAGTGAAATGCCCACAGATGCCCAAAGAAATAAACAAAAACACAAAAGTTAGCAATGCATGACAAATTAAAAACAAGTAGAGAAAAAAAAAAGTTATCAGGAGGGTTGTAACCTTTTTTCACATTTGATCTAGCTCATTTAACCAATCTCAGCCAAAGAAGAGACTTAAAGCTATAGAAGAGGGCCGCAGACAGCACCTTGAGATGAATAGGGCCACCCGATCTCATCTGGCTGAGCCACGAAGGACTGCATACTTAAAGGCTGAAGTCACCAAGCGCAGGCAGCTGAGAGCAGAGCACAGCCAACAATACTGAACTGAGAGGTGGAGGCAGGCCCTGAACACAGAAGATTACTTTTAAACCTAACTGAACTGCATAATACAGGCTGGGAAGTAAGTGTGAGTGTGAGTGTGTGCGCTTAAGTTTCAGGGGGGTTGAATGAGAAACGGGGCTTAATGTGTCAGGCAACACAGCTAGAGTAATCCGACATGAGCTGAGACAGGCAATACTGAGCTGAGCCGCAGCACATTGGGGAGATTACTATACTACACTAGCATGTGTTAAAAGTCATAAATATCCTGTATGCATTGATAATAACATTATTTAGATGTCTTTAAATGCACTGTTTATTAAAAAAAAAAAAAAAACCTGCTAAACAAAAACATCAACTTCACTGCAATCCCCACAGCAAAAGACAAACTCCCTTCAGTACATGTCGTTGTGAATTCATTAATGAACATTGTATTTATAATAGTTCTGTCAGCATTAACGCAAACTGATCCACGTTAACGCATCAAGCTTGGCAAATCCCGTTAACACAGATTAATCCGTGTGAGGGGTTATTCGGCACGTTAATGCATCTTAAATGCATTAACATCGTCATCCCGACTAACGCGATTAACAATTAACCCATCTGGAGCGCTTTCAGTCATGTGCACTGTAGCTCCCTAATCATCTTTGATTTCCAGTCTGAGCAGTTTATACAGCTCTTGTTCTCAAGTCTGAATACGTATATTGTAAGTCTCTTTGGAAAAAAAAAAACCAATGAATAACTGCAACATTTGCAGGAGTCGGTTTCAGGTTCATGGAGATGAATGAGAGGAAGAGGCTGTGGCCATTCTTTCTTTGTTATTCGCTGTAAACTCAGACCTTGTCAAACAACATTAATGCTTCTCTGTGGTAGTCAGCTTGGTGAATGAATGAAGCCGGGTAGAGATGTTCAGATAGAGGGGAAGGGAGCAGACTATGATATTGTGCCTGTAAGCAAAACAAAACTCTGGACTCCTGAGTCGGTTTTAAAATAGGAGAAGTTGAAAATTTGCATAAGCCTCTATTTATCCAGGAAATTATAAATAAAGGAGTGCGTGCTGCTTTTCCATAAACACTGAGTGGGGTTCTTTTTTTGTACTTTGAATTCTGAAAATGTGTACTTTAGTTTGTGAGCTTACTTCTTCAATCCCACTCTTCCTATTTAATACTTTTCTAGACTTTTAGAGCACAGCTAAGCTTAAGGAAGGTTCTTTTTAAAACTTGTAAACCTGCATCTGTGGATATTCGTCCAAACTTACTAAACCACAATGATGAAACTAAAATTCTGAAAAACAACAAGGATTCTGACTCACTCTGGGTCGACCTCCTACACTGAACCTAATCACGCTGTCAGTAGCACATGATTTTTGTGTGTAAGTGAGTGACACATAAGAAGCAGATGGGCTCGTGAATGGCTGCTGCAAAATGAGCGCCCAGGCCTGACCAAGAGTGTTATCTTTTAGGAGAAGAAAGCGCAGAACTGCAGACGTGGACACAAACTCCCCAAGCTGTCACTCGACTGGCTGAATGTGTAAGTGTATGCGCTGGGCTGACTGCAGGAGGAAGCACTTTGTGCAGTAAAACGGTGATCCAGCCATGTGCAAATACTCCACTGTAAGTAAAAACTCAACAAATGAAAGAAGTTTCAATAATAAAAATGGATTTTAAAGTCTAACAGTTGGACTGCAATTCATTTCTCAAAAAAGAAAAATAGCTCAAATAGTGTTAGATGACTTGATAAGAAAATCATTTATTGCAATGAGTGCAATTTGTTGCAGAACTAAACAATGTGCTAAATAAAGCACTTTAATTTGCAAATACCTCACAGTTTCAGATGCCAAAACACAGTAAATTTTATTGTTAATATAGATTTATATTAGAGATTAGAGATTTAATATAGATCTAAGATACACTTTACATAAATGAAATCTGACGTACAGCCAAAAAATAATATTATGTTTAACATTTCTCCATCTTTGGTATTTTTCAAGCTTGGCATTAAAGGATTGCCTAGTTCATCATACATTCTTTTCACCCTATGTTACTCAAGCCAACTGGATTTCTTTAAAGACATATCTAAAAATAAACCTGCCTCTTTTTTTTTTAATTTGCTTTCTAGTCCATTTAGATTTGATGTCGAAAACATAATACCACTCATCAGCAAATACAGGATGTATAACCAACAGCCAAGAACAGTTAGTGAAACTATGAGGCATCTGACTGTCCACCCACCCACCCGAGCTAGCTCGGAAGAAGAGAAAAGCAGCGGCACAAAGTATGTCAGGAATGAAAAGCTTCTGGTTAACTGTCTCAGGGTGAAGAGACAACACAGTTCCCAGGCCACCAGGAAATGGTTGCACAGAAGAGGCCCCAGGTGGCTCCAAGTGAAATGAGCCACAAACAATATGGGCTAGGTCACAATGCTGCTCGCTTGAAGCTAGCCGAGTTACTAAAGCCTTTTATTATTGTTGCAGATGAAAATCTGATGTGAGACAAAAAGAATGGCCCAAGTTAATGTAATTAAAGGTAATTAAATTCAAGGTTCTCGCCGTCACATCTGAATGGCCTACTGGGTCATCCAAAAAGAATCGTGATACGCTTTTTTAAATAAAACTTGTGCAAAAACTAAAAGAAAATCTCCAAGCTCATATAAATAAGAGTATATAGTGTCAGTTTGTTCTGTAGTGTGTGTATCCTGCACTGCAACCCTAAATTCAGTGAAATATGTAACCATTTTCATTGTATTTTCTGCCATGTGTTAAGTTATGATTGTTTAAGCTATAAAATAAGAGACGTATGCACAGGATCACTTAATCATGGACCAAAATACTGCTTGTCTGCCGCTCTTATCCAAGCTAGTCCTTTCCCCTGACACCATCAGTCTTTAAAAATGCAACTCAGTGCTACAAAGCTGTGGATATTCAGTGAATGTCTGGGCTCTAACCAAGCAAGCTCACAAGACACTTATACATCAGTTGTGAGATCATTTTTCCAATCGTTCTAATAAATATGTGATTCAGATCTGACCTAATATAAACTCGGGCAAAAACCAAGCTTGGTTTCATGTGCCCATCAGTCCACAGAAACACTCGGTCACCGGCCATCAGTCGGCCCCTCCCTCTCTAGTCATCTTCCTTTCCCCTCTTTTCAGCTGTCTTCCAGCCTTCTGGCCTACATCCCCGCCTGACTGGTGTCTGCAGCTTGTGTCTGCCTCAGTGAACCTCCACCTGACAGACAGCAGCAACCACACAGACTGAGACACACACATACACAGAGCTGCAGCTGCTCTGTTAGCAGAGACGGAATTCATCCACTTGAATGTGGCATGAAATAAAATGACTTTTATTGTGACTCAAACTGCATATACTGTACCGTGCAGCTAATTTTGCAGGTAATAAAAGTGCAAATGACATTTTGGGGGGGCTTCTTGTCACACTTTGGGTTCAGTTTGACTTAGCATCTGTGAAGGGAGGAGACCACAGGACCGCCTCAGTGACAAACCCACACACATTTATCACCCTTGAACTGAAGTGGCTGCGGACTGGTGTTTCCTGTCCAATGAGTGCCATGTAAGTTCATGAAAGTGTAACTCGACTTCTTTCGAACTGCCCCTCCAGTACACAGTACCAACGTGTCACACTTTGGAAATCAATAACGCAGTTTATAAATTACGTTACAAAGATTTTTGCATTTTATTCTATGTCAACAAGCATGAAATGCTGAGCGAGCTCTTTTTGCATTACTGTCAGGTCAAACCACACCTACAGATTTTTGCTCCCGTGTACTGCTCCACCGGTTCTCAGCAGCTGCCCGTACTGGCAGCGATGTTGTAATGGTAAAAATGTTGACGGTTGAGATTTGGATGACGTGCGCCTCCTCTTGTCTTTTATGTTATTATAACTTGCCTCACACTGATCCACATGCCTACATTACTGCTG
>VURO01049649.1:1424-27655 GCA_015108175.1 Pelvicachromis taeniatus | reverse complement strand
CTACATTACTGCTGAGCCACACCACTCATCCATGCCCAAAAGGAAAGACAAAAGGAAAAGGAAAAAAAAAAAAAAGGAGTGACAGATGGGAAGTTGAGACTGGAACCATTTTATGAGACAGATGCACAGCATACTCATCTTTATGGGGGGTTTTTCAAAAAACACAGAGGTTCCTTACCATCAAACACGGAGAAAATATATATATTTTTTACTCATCCTATCAGCCACAAAGGCAAAGTTTTGTAATTCAGAGGTAAAAATGGCATAGATTGGGTTATCTTTAGTCTCACCCATGCATGCTAAATACAATATACCGTATTTTTCGCCGTATAAGACGCACTTTTTCTTCCCCAAAACTGGGGGGAAAAGTTGGTGCGTCTTATACGACAAATACACATTTTGCCTGCATTAAAACTGCTCCTAACTTTGTGTGGTGCTTGCTTGCAGTCCTCTCTTTATGCTGTGTGTGCTGCTGGCTGGATTTGTGACACTACTGCGGGCTGTGGAGACTTCTCTGACCCTCCTGACACGACAAGGCTGTGTGTGTTCGGGCTTCCCTCTCCCTCCTATAGCACGCCTTGTCCCCCCTCCCGATAATCTAACCACTGGCTGCCCGGGCACCATGTCAACGCTCTGCTGAGCTTACCGGTACCTTTTCCTCTTCATGTCTCCCCGGGCAGTCTCACTTCTTTCTGGTCAGTGTGGGCACAATTTCGCCGCTTCTGTGCTTATCTCCCGGGCACTGTATCAATCTACGCTGCCCTGAAATGTCCGCACGTCTGCCCCTCCTGCTCCATACGTTCCGCCTCCTCCGGCCAATGTTTACTGTGTGCTGTCCGTGCTCTGATCCAAATCTTTTTTTTCTAGATTTTCCTCCTTTAAAATTGGGTGCGTCTTATATTCCGGAGTGTCTTATAGGGCGAAAAATACGGTAAGCCTTCTTGTTTTAAGATCGTATAGTAACTAGCAAACATGTTATTGAACACTCCTGGTTGATACTTCAAAGTTGCTTTATTTAAAAAATGTGGATCCCAGAGAAGAAAAACTCCAGGACCTACAATATGTAACTTGCTTTGTGTGCTAATTTTGAATGAAGTAAGAGCTTGTTTTGACTAGTGACTGACTCCACTGAGTCCATGCTTAATTATGATTCCGACTTAAGAATCTACCTTAACACAGTTTTCTCTTTTCCTGCCTTTCTTATTAGTGTTTACTGATAAAAATGGAAGGACTGCCTACCTTCTGTTTTACCGTCCAAAACTGGCCAAATTAGCTGTGGGTTAATGAGCTGATGGTTGACTTAATTTTAAAGAACGCAAATATAAAATGTGGAGCAAACTCCATAGAGGAGAACTAAAGACAAATTTAAAAAGTCCACGTTTCATTTAGAAAACATGATCTATAAACTTTTTTTTTTTTCTTTCAATATAGTCAAACCTGACATAAAACTGGAAAAAACTGATACAGCATGTGAAGGAAAAAAGACATCTAAATTAGGGCTCCCTGATGCCTGGAGCTCATGCCAATTCAGGTTTTTAAGGAATAAATATCACAATATTAATGTACTGGACATTATAATGTATACATTCAACAGCTACTTTTGGGTGCTCCCCCATTTACAAGGGCTCACCACAGCGCGTAGCTCCGCACATTTAACTTGGCACAGTTTTTACACCGGACATCCTTCCTGACATAAGCCTAAAGGCATTTGCGTTTCCTCCTGGTGATGGAACTTGGGATCTTTCGCTTGTCCTGCGAATGTTAAAACCACTACTCAAATACAATATGTGAGTTACACTAGAAAGGAAAAATAACTTCCCAGCGATGTGGTTTACTAACCTGTCAGCATCTAAGCACAAACACACTGCTCATCTCCACGCTGTCTGCTCAGCTGTGGTGTGCACCCTGCAGCAGGTTGCACAACTCACCCAGAGAATCTTTTTCTGCATCCGGACATATCAGCGTACAGTCTCATATATCAGATGGGCTGTAGGTATGGGAGCCTGTCTAGCCGCCAACTGTTCATTGTTGATCACACGTTGTTACATTTCACTGATAACCAAGAAAATAAGTGAGCTACATACATGGAAATCCTCATTCAGCATGTTCTGACATTATTTTGCAATTTTAACCTCAGTATATAAAAAAAATTGGAAGACAGATATTGACTCATCACATCTGAGGCTGCAGCTTGGCTGTCATGATTCATCCGATTTACCAGGTTTGACAAGCTTGCCCGAAGGCCGTTTAAGCCTCGCAAGTTCTATATACAGCTTACAATGCTGATGGCGGTAAACTTGATCCACACTCTGACCTAAACAACGTGATACAGGCGTGTTCCTTCTTGTTCCAGGATGTGTTTCATTAACAAATGCATCTGCAACTAGAGCACCAGCTGTATAGAGACAATGTAAGCACAAGTTAAATAAGCTTTTAAAAGAGCAAGGACCTGCCTGCTATAGTCCTTACTGCACATCTCTTGACTTTAAGCACTTTATGGAGCTAATTTCGTTTCACGAATACAGTCCTTACGGGAGAGACAATACTCTTCAGGGTCAGTAGGCACTGTACTTGCCAAATGCGCTCAGACTTGGATTTTTATTGCATCCAAATTAAAATGAACATCATTATTTTTATGCTACACACTCTAATGCAATCAATAATCGAGAACAAAACACATTGTTAGGCAGTTGGCTTGTATCGATCACTACATGTGGATCCGGCCTAGAAAGTCATCCCATCGCTACAAGCGCCACTCGATGGGGCTTACGTGGAAAAACAATCCAACCGAGCACACATCTCTATCAATAGCTGCGTGTAATTAAACAGTACTCCCTTTACACAAACTGCCAGGCCAGCAGGTCAGTTTGTTCAATGTGGTCTCACTTAGTTCAGGAAGTTAGACAGCTGCGTTGCTGCCAACACCAGCCTGTTTCGCTGCATTCTCAGCATTTTTCTCATTAATCAATCCTCTAAATTTCGTATTCTAAAAAGAGACATTTTGGAAACTTCCATTGGGCTCTGAGCCCCCTTTCCTGGATACCTTCCTAATCCAAGAAATGCGGGGAGTGCAATATCCTCTCTTTATTTCTGGATCCTCTCCTTTTCTTCGCAGACATGTGTTGCATCAATAAGTGGTAGGAGTGGCCGGGAGTGTGTCCTTAATCTCTTTATCCCTGCAAGTCAGCTCTGCTTACTGCCTAACACAGAGCTCTTTTCAAGCATCTGCCAAAAAAAGTTAATCACCTTCTCCCATTCATTTGCCACTTTACTACAA
This sequence comes from Pelvicachromis taeniatus, assembly GCA_015108175.1. Lineage (NCBI taxonomy): Eukaryota > Metazoa > Chordata > Actinopteri > Cichliformes > Cichlidae > Pelvicachromis > Pelvicachromis taeniatus. The sequence continues at coordinate 24,378 of VURO01049649.1, read as the reverse complement.
CATCATCATGGCCATTATTACTAACATCATTCATACACCCACCCATTCTTTGTTATGTGACTTTACAGATAATTTTCAGGTATGTTTTGCGCCACTTCACTGTACCTACAGAGTCACACCTGAATGACAACATGGCATGTTACTATGGATGTTATCCAGGATGCATTCCACCCTCAACTGATACTACTCTGCCCAGCCTGCTACTGTACAACGCAGAATACCGAACTGCCATACCCAAAGCTGTAAACATAAGATTGAGTCTAAGAAAGACAACCACGACTGTATTTATTACTTATCACTGCAATTAATACACCTAAAGGAGTCTTCAAGTGGTAATTTTATTCACTGGCTAGCCAGTGTACATACCTTACTGTGATACTGCATGGTGGTTGCAATGTTTGTTTCCTTAATTTTCAAATTTAATGATGCCATACGCTACACACATATATTCAGCAACGCGTCCACGCTTGGAAACGCAATTAAAGAGGGGGGGAAAAAAACATTATATGGCACGACATTAAAAACAGTCAGCTACTGTAGCGTACTTAATTTACCCTAACTGGGAAAACACAGTCACCATCACCGAAATCACTCCCACCATCTCGCCTGAGCCCACAGTCCAGGCTCCAAAAGCGGGGGAGGCTTAGCTACATACATACCCACACATACACAGCAGCTAACACACACTTTTACTAATCACAGCCAAGTGTGCCCGTAGCTGCACTTGCAATGTTTACTGCTCCTAGAAAACAGAGAGGGGAAAAAGAAAAAAAAAACCAAGGCGCTCCGGATAGCATTTGCTTACCGAAAACACGTCAACGTCCGTGGCAGCCATGGTGCGGAATGTATGGTGTTGGTGTGCTGAAGCAGACCGAGCAGAGGCGTAAGGGAGCAGCCCTTGTGTCTCCGTACTACCCTCCTAAACTACTGACTGAGCCGAGCTGACAGTGAAAGGAAAAGAGGGACACAAGGCGGAGAGGAGCTGCTGAACTGGGCAGGGAGGGCGCTAAGATAGGCGACGAGAGGACTCCCTGCTACTTCGTTTCTGCTTCGCTCAGACACGCTAAAGAGTTTTCCGTTCGCTTTTAAGCTTCAAGAAAACGGTTCTGTTGTAAAAGAGCAACAGTGATTTCATTTTTTTTAAAAGCAAATTTATATATAAGCGAAGGGTGTGAGAAAACAATCGGTTATTACGGTATTTAACGGTTGTTCGATGGAACACTGTTTGCGCATGCGTACGCACATTCCACATTTTTATACATTTTGGCTATTTTTGTAGATAGTAAGCTATTTTTTAAGTTGCTTTTTATTATATTGATTATCAAAATGAACTACAAAAGGTGGTTGCTATGTAGTTTATATTAACACTAATGAGTTTCCAGGCGATGTAAGATTAAATATTTACAGCTACGTTAAAGTCGAGTGTGAACTATCCCAAGCATAGTTGACATCTTTGGTTGTGACATATACGTTTTAAATATGGCCAGCTTTCCCAATCGCTGGAGGAATGTCATATGTTGCACATTCTGCAAGCCAGAACAGGAGCGAGCAGCAGAAATATGTGTCAGTCAGCGGTGGATATCATTAAAAAAAAAAAAAACTCATCATTTAGATACCAGTCAAAACATGACATTCATATTTAAATTAAGCTAATTAGGTCACAGATTGAGTTTGCTAAAATGCAGATCAGCCAATCAGAGAGTTGGAGCAATCTGTCACGTGGTGTGTGTTTTAATTTTCAATATATTCCTGTGGTGTTTATCACACAAAAAAATAGAATATGTATCTTGTAAGTATGCTCATGTGTGTATATCAAACTGGCTTTATTCCAAATAAATGAAATTACAATCATGAGTAAGAGCAGTGGTTAAGTTGTAAAATACCATTGCAATAAGTAGGATTTCCAAAAAACTAAGTGGCAAACCTCCAGTACTCAAAAGTCAAGCTCACACATGCCACAAACTGCAATTCTTCCAATGGCTGCAGCTGGCTTGATTCGTTAGTCAGTCTGTATTAATTACGTTCATGTTAACGTGCCCAACTTTATCAGGAGAAAAAGCGGGAAGGTCAGGAGTTGCACTGAGTCTTTTGGGATCTTAAACATGCATACAGGAAGAAGTAGAAGTTAAAGTGACTACACTGTTTTTTAGAAGACTGGTACAAAAAGGTTTTTGGCCTCTACGGATAGTGAACCCCTTCATGGGGGAGATTCGTAACTCACCCACCTGGATACTGGAGTTAGGGGTGTGTTGGTGGTGTTCCTGGATCACTATAATAATGTTGGTCCAGGATCAACACTTTAACTGACCAATGCTGTTGTGATGTCATAGCTTTGGACTGTGGTGAGAAAAGAAAAAAAATGCCTTTGTTTATATAAAACTGTCTTCTGAAACAAATGTCAAGCATTTCATGTGTTTTCCTTATTAATTAATGCAATTTAATAATAAAGTTAGGTTTGCTGTTAGCCAGATTTAGCATTAGCTAACTTCTTGGTGGAATGCTCAGTTGTAATGTTGATCTTGGAACAACATTATGATGAAGATATAGGAACAGCACCAACCTGTGGATATCAAATCGTACGTGGTGGTGCCTTTTAGAAATGTTAATGAAATGATCTGACAAATACTACAGCTGGCTGCAAGGTTCAGACTATCAAAGAAGTCTTTGGTTCCGTATTGTGAAGTAAAATTCCAGCAGTTTATTTGCATGATACTGTCAACAAGATAAGACGACACAGCCACAACAATGATACTTCCAATCAAATGGGTGAGGGCACTGTTGCTATGTCCATCTTTTATTTACAGTCAGCGATAGTAACAGGTTATCTAACCTGTATGACATCATCAAAATACAAAAAAGAAATAATGAGCCCACAATTCATTATTAAAAAAATGCAATTAGATTGTAACCACAATGATTTAAGATATTTATGTACTTTAAATTTTTTAATTACTTTGTCACCATTTTTACCACAATTTTGTTTTTTTGTCTTGAAAAATGGCCAAAATTACTTTTGTTTATTGTTATTATTATTACTCATTTTTATTATCATTATTATTATCATTAGAAGTGCTATATTTTCAGTGTTTCAGTCTTACATATAAAGTATACTCTTATTACAACTCATTACAAACATTTAATGTTTGTGAGTACAGTATTCAACACTTCATGAGAGCCTAATACGATATTTTTTTTAGCCTAATCACCAAATATTTTCTCCTTATGATTTATGTGTCCTTATAACCTACAAGTATACAACGTGTAGTAGTCATTTTATTTTATTTTTTACTAGGGTCTGCATTGTTGATTTACCAAAATCTTTGCGCATAAGAATGTTGAACTACTTTGTTCATTGTAAAATATGTACATACATTATTCAAATTGTCCACGTCCTCACTTTCCCCGGAAAGAGCCTCCTCCAGGTGTGGGGAGGAGAGCGAGCGCCCAGGTAAAGCGGTCTGTACCGTCACACGGATAAAGGTGTAACACACCGCGCAGCTGTTGGGAGCTTTTGGAGTTTTCGCCTTTTTTTTTTGTTTCACAGTTTCAATAATGATTTTGACACAAGAATCTATCCTGTCTGTGCTGGTAGCGGAGGGTGGAAGAGTGAAGAAATCCGACCTGGTTGATAAGTTCAGAGGTTCGGTGGACTCGGCCGATCCCGAAGAAAAAGAACGGAGCAGGGAGATTTTCAAGACTTGTGTCAACAATGTAGCGTTTGTGAAAGAAATCGACGGCGAACGGTATGTTGTCCTGCGGAAAACCTATCAGCATTTGCTGGAAGGTCCAAAGATCTATTTGGAAAAGCGTGAAAATGAAAAGATCTCGCTGACAGGTGAGCAGCAGCGCCCACCTGCGCAGGCTGGACGCTCTGAGGATCAGGGAGGTGTACGATCAGCTGTTACTGAACCTGATCAGGAAGAGGCAAATGAAAGCAGTGACCATCCCACAGAGCTGCTTTCTCCCATACAGCTGGCACTGCAAAGGAGTAAATTTGCAAGTGTAAGACTTAAAAGGTCGCTAAACGTTGATGTCAACCAGCAGGATAGAAAGGGAATTAACTCCTCAAATGCGCCTGTAAAGAGCAAGCCATATGCCTTGCCTCTGAGGATGCCCCCCAGCGCCACTAAAGTGGAGATCCTCAAACTCAAGCCTGACCCAGATGAACCTGAAGAATACCCCAAAACGGATGCTTTCAGAGACAAGAGAAGGATGCCTTCAGGGGAAGGGGGGGGCAGCACCGGCTCACCCCAGCTGAGGAGGGCAGCAAAGAGCACCAAGGCATCAGAGGAGCACAAAGATACCAGGATTCTCTCTGTGGTTCCCCTCGATCACTCAGAGCATCAGTGGCTCGTCAAGTGCGCCGCCGGCCACTGGAGCCAGGTTTATGGCCTGCTGCTCAGAGACAACCAGCTGGCCGAGAAGAAGGACTTCATGTCAGGGTTCACTGCTCTGCACTGGGCAGCCAAGGCGGGGAACAGCGACATGCTTGTGAAGATTATCGAAACAGCCAGGCAAGGAGGGGTTGACGTTGACATCAATGCAAAAACACATGGGGGATACACTCCTTTGCACATTGCTGCATTGCATGACAAACACTATATCATTGGCATACTGGTGAAGGAGTACAAAGCCAACATAAGCATCAGGGACAACTATGGCAAGAAGGCCTACCACTATCTCCGCAAAGACGTTTCTGAGTCTGTGACAGAGATGCTTTGTAAGCCCAAAGCCCAGCCAGCACAGGACAGGGCCCCGCATGAGAAAGAGGAGCTGGATTTGTTCCCAGATCTCCCCAAGGGCCTGCATTCAATAAGCCGTCTCTTTCAACCAAACGTGACAGGCCACAAGAAGAAGCACAAGCAGCGGCCGGGGCTGTACTCCCTGACCGACGACCCCAGCGAGGAAGGAGAAGATGGCAGCTTCAGGCACAGGCACATGTCAGATGTTTTTATGTGAAGGCAAGGCTCTTGGCTGACTGAAAACACAACAATGACCTTCAAAAGATATGGTTAATACTCTCTTTAATAATGGCTTTTTTATTTTTAGCCTACTTTCTGCAGTTATTATTGGAGATAATGACACAAAAAACATGTGGAGGAATTCTGTAGAAACACAGTTGAAGTAGTTAAGATCAATGAGAGAAGATTTTAAAAACCTGGAGGTTTGTTCACGACTCTGTGTCAGCAGACGCTGTGTGTGACGTTACCTGCATGAGGTGAATGTCAGACAACAGTGGCTCCTGTGAGTCGTCCAATTACTCACACACGTGTGGGCTTTTGTAGGCGTCGCCTCTTCGGTCCGTTTTCAGTTGAACTGAGCTTTAAAGTTGTACAGAGAATTTTCTACTGCGTCATTTCAATTTAGACCAAAGCGTCATCACCTGAGAGGAATCCGCGTGTTCAGCAAACCAGAAATAAGGACTAATGCGTAATATCACAGCATTACAGTCACAGGAGTCAGTCAAAGTGGGAAAAAAAAAATAGTACATCAATACAGACCAGCTCAAAAACAACAAACTGGATGAATATAGGAGCATATTGTTTGTTTCATTGTGTTCTAATGAAGTCTTGTCTTCATTTTTGTTGTTTAAGGTGAGAATAACCCTTTATTTGTGAAAAAGGAGTAGGTCTCAATAAGTGTGTAACTTCTACATACACCTGTTAGGTATCGTATGAATATAGTATGTCAAATTTGAAGATTAGTTCATATTGTGTTGTGTTTATATATCACACATGGAGTGTCGGGGTGCTACTTACAGTTTTCCAGTTTTTTCATTGGATTTTGCCTCTGTTTGTGTATTTTATATGAATACCATAGCCAGAATCAACTAAACAAAACAAAAACAAATGTAGGGGATCAGACCAGTTTTCCAGTTCATTCCATTAAAAAAAAAAAATTAGTGTGTTCATTTATGTAATCGAGCTGCCATCGCCGGTAAAGTCGTGCAATGAATTCTCTTCCACTGTGATGCTAAACGGGCTGTTTTTCTTTAAACCACAGACTTTAATCCAGTTGATCTTTTCTTTTTTGTCAAAGTACCCGCTCTTATTCTGTTTTTGATTTTAAACTGAAGCATACATACTGACAGGAAGCGAATGCACAATAAAGACATTCTGTTACTCATTTACTGAGATCAAGACTTGACTTGCTCTGTGTTTTCATTTATGAGTAAGAGATGAACGCTGTGCGGTGATCTCACAAAGCAGGCGTGCACAAACAGAAAAAAGAGAGGAGGTGTTAATTTATAGGGGAATTAAACTTCTAGTAGAAGAAAAATATAAGTGTTTTGGAAAGAAGAGACTGAAAAATTTGTGCCTCTGAGGGAAGATTTAGAAGACTGACCTCTTCGCTGCTTCACTTTATAATAGATGAATTATTAAAGGCTGTGAAGCATTAAGAAAGGCCCCTGAAGGAAATGGACTCTGGATTTCACTGTAACATAATCAAATTATTTTTAAAAAGGGGAGGCGGGGGGTACAACTTGTATCATTCATTAAAGCTGCACAGGTGCTTCATAAATCATTAATGTCCCTGTATTTGCCAAGTAATTCTCCAGGCTTGGCTCCATCTCCTGACTTGTTGAGACAGCTGTGATTAAGCCGGGTAAGCATCTGGGCATTGAATGTGCATGGCTGAAAGGTCAGAACGAGCTTTACATACATTTAACTCAGTGTGTGCTCCTAACTGGAGGTAAACGAGAGGCAGGAGAGAGTGGGAAAAAATAGCAACATTTAGAAATAGAAGGCCAGCTCACTACCCCGCTGTTCGCCTGCCCTTGACTCGTCTCCCTCTGCTTCTTGCGTGTCTCGTTATGTCACTTTCCCAGAAGCGTACATTGTTTGTACGTCAAGATGATGTTTCATCTCGGAGCCTCTGGGCTTTATTAAGCAAATGTTCTTTTCTGTGGCTGCTGCGGGGAGGAAAGCCAACACGGGTTCAGAGAGCTAGGGGAGTCGGCACATACAGCTGATGTCAAACTGTTAATGCACATAAACAGTATGAGGGTTTAAGGTTTAAACTGTACCACAGAGAGCAATCAGAGCAATCCATAATTAAATATTGTCCTAGCAATGTTATACTACTACAAGGCTAAAAGTGCACTACTGTAGCAAACCATGAAGGAAAGAACACAATCTGACAGCAAATTCATAAAGGAACATTTTGGTACTGGCACTCACTGGCCACTTCATTAGGTACTGTTCAAATGCTCGTTCATTTTTAAAATTTTCTAATTTAAACAAGCATTAAGACACATTTCTAATTGTAGACACGGTTCAAGAGGACCTGCCACGGTTCAAACGGAGCATCAGAATGGGGAAGAAAGGTGATTTATGTGAGTGACTTTAAACAGAGCATGGTTGTTGATGTTAGAGAGGCTGTTCCAAGTATTTCCAAAACTCCTGATCTTCTGGTATTTTTGCTACACTACCATCTGTAGGGAGAATGGGAATGGGCTAAAAAGAGAAAACATCCAGTGAGCAGCAGTTCTCTGGGTGAAAATATCTCATTGATGCCAGGGGTCAGAGGAAAATGGCCAGATGAGAAGCCGATGAGAAGGAAACAGTAAGAGAAATAGTCACTCTGTAGAACCAACGTAGCAGGAGAGCATCTTTGAAAGCACGACACGTCAAATATCAAAGCGGAAGACCATGCTGTGACACTCCTGTCAGTTCCTGTCAACATAGACCAAAATCTCTGAGAAACGTTTCCAGCACCTTGTTGAATGTGTGCCATGGCAACTAAGGCAGCTCTGAAGGAAAATAGGGGGTCCAACCTGGTACTAGTAGGTGTTGTTACAAAGGTTATTACACACAACCCACATTTCTAATGTCTGTAATTTTAGCAGTAAATTTAACAAAAAAACACAAATTACACTTGCCAAAGCCCCCCTTTAGTCTTCTAGAGTCCACATTTATTTCTCTACATTTTATAATGACTCCTAACAATGTAAGGCAGTGCACCACGGCAGTCTTGTTATATTTATTTTGGCCTCATAATTCTTTCATTGCATTGTTGGAAATGTGTAAATCCAGGTGAAATCATAAATCTGAGACATTATGCTGAGAGCTGTCTGTAAGGTGCTCTGTAGATGGAACCACCTCCCAGCAGTCCAATAACACTGACCTCAATGCTAAAACATATAAGTGAATGAACACCTCTGTGACTGTGTCAACGAAATGTATTTATAGATATCATTAAAGCACTTTATGGCAGACCAGGTGTACCTAATAAAGTGGACCCTGAGTATATTGAGAAAGGCCTGGCATTCACATTGTACACTGTTCAGCAGGAATACATAGTGGCAATAAATCATAGCCATATATACGATTTTACCGCCGCCTAGTTAGATTGAGAGCAAGCCTTTGTTAGTTTTCACAACCGAGGTGAGTAATGTCTGCCAGGAGGCGGAGGCCAACACAAGGTGTGCTGGCATTCCTGAGGGCAGAGGGTTCAGAGTTCAGGTTGAAAAGTGAGCTTTAAAACCACTAATCTGAGCTTCTGGCAGAGACATCACTGAGTCATCCACTTTGATAAACAATCCTCCTGACCTCCTGCAGGCACTGTGTCTTCTGGTCATTTTAACACAGTTATTTGGTTACATAAAGGGGGGAAAACAAAGCGCACATATTCCACTGTTGTGGTGTAGATTCCTTGCTTGAGTTTTCTGTTTCCCCGCATCGCTGTGGATACAGTCGGTGATTATCAGCAGCAAAGCTCTTCATTATCTGGCGCTGTGACAGCTCTGCTTCTGCTGCTGTGTTTCGCCATCCTATATCCTCCCGTTTGGTGTCTGGAGTATATCTTTATACTGTCTTTGTAATGATGCTAAACCAAATTGCCATGCAATCAGTGTCTTGGAAACAAGATCTCGCTTGTTTAGGATGCTCAGAGTTGTGTTGTATGACACCGCTGCTTCTCTGGGAATCTGTTTTGTTTTGGGTTTTTTTGCTTTGCAAAGTACTCCAAGTGCTGCGTGTCGTCTCTACTCGTCCACCTGGGGATTTCTCTGCCACTTTCCAAAACAAAACCAACCATTTCTTTGCTCATTTCATTTTGTGTCCCTTAATAAGCATGTGCTGACATCCTCATAGGCATCCCACTGACTAAAAGACTGGGAGCCGCGAGGCCTGAAAGACACGAGAGGCAGAAGACAGCATCAGTGAGTGAGTGTTACCACAGTCTTTTTTTCATCAGTTAAATAGGATCATATTTCTGTTAATCGTCCTATTGATTTTGGTCAGGACTTTTATGTCATTGGGTATACCTTATATCTGTTCGTTAACACAATTATCTAATCAATCTAATCACACGACACCAACTCAGTGCATTTAGACATGATCAAGAAGAGCTGCTAAAGTTCAAACTGAGCATTAAAATGAAGAAGAAAGGTGATTTAAGTGACTTTGAACGGACGTGGTTTTTGGTGCTAGATCGGCTGGAATTTTCCCACAAAATAATCTCTAGAGTTTACAGAGAATGACCCTAAAAATGAGAAAATAGCTAGCAAGCAGCACTGGATATTTTCCTTTCCTGGGTGAAAATATCTTGTTGATGCCATAGTTTAGAGATGAGATCGACCTTCGAGCTGAAAGAAAGGCAGGTATGCAGAAGAGCAGCTCTGAATGCACATGTCCAGCCTTGAAGCAGAAGGTCACAGCAGTTGCCATCTTATCAGACAAAAACAAAAACTGAGGCTTCAAATCCCACAGCCTCACTGGAAAAATGCCACCTGGTCTGATGAGCACTGATTTCATTCAGATACTGTAATCAGAAGTTGGTGTAAAGGCCATAAAAACATGAATAAATCCTGCCTTGTATCAAAGGTTCAGGTTGCTAGTGGTGGTTGAAAAATGTGGGGATATTTTTTGGCACACTTTGGGCTCCTTACTGCCAGCTGAGCATTGTTTAATCACCAAAATCTACCTGAGTATTATAGCTGACCATGCTGAAATTATTCCAGGAAGAATGAAAGCAGTTCTGAAAGGCAACAGGGGGCCAACCTGTTACTTGCAACAAATAAAGTGTCAAGTGAGTGTAGTCCACATTAAAAGAATAAAAAATTTCTTTAAAAAAATAAATATTTAGTTTACTTGCATAGATGATGTATGTATTATCTCCACAATATAATTTTTTGATTTAAAAAAATGCAGATTAAGAACAAAACAGGCTCACAGAAGTTCTCTGCCAGGAAAATTTGGACTTTCAGAAACAATGTGTTGATCTGCCTGTAGAGGGCAGAGGCGAGCTCTGATTGGAAAGCCCAAATAGAATCTCAGGTTTGTGAAATGACATAAAATGTTCTGTCTGTACTGGTCTCCCACATTGAATCCTGCAATGGTAGCACCAATGTTAAATACTTTCTTTTTGCATTCCTGGACAAATATGCCATTATTTGCTTTGAGAGGGAAAAAAAAACAAAGGAGGGATGAGTGTGAGCTTAATTTATTCACAATATTACAAACATGATGGAATTTGGAACTCCAAACAGGCACAAAACAACAACTCTCGACAGAAAACAGGTGTGAGATATGCCAGAATAGGTGAGTTTACAAATGTCTGCTGCTGCCAGTCGGGACTCACTGAAATGTCTTTGCTTCTCTTGGTTTTAACACAAATTCTGTTTGTGTCAGTGTCACAAATCTGCAGTTTTTGGATCAAACCCGCCTTCTCCTTTAGCTAAACACAGCTGTGAATGAAAATGAGAAACAAGCAGTGACTCAGGAAGCCGCGCACACGTGCAGTAGCAAAAACCAACATTTACCCATGTGCGGCCAAGGGTCTTCTGTTTCTCCAAAAATGCTGGTCTTTCGGATTCTTGAGGAATTCCCGCAGGCTGAATGGAACGACGTGCAGCCTCTCTAACACTCCAGTGTTACGTCAGCACAAAGGCCAAAACAAGCATACGTTTGTTTAGCAAACTGAAGGGGTCAGAGTCATAAATCTCCAGAGAAATGTTTCAGGGGTGGTGGCCAAGGTGGAAAAACTGTTTACCACAAAAACATGGAAATATTTATCCAAGGTAAAAGGGCATGTCGTTTCTGAGAAAAACTGATTTATTTTTAATCACTTTTTATTTACTTTTTAAAATTTTGAGACTGCTACTGCGTCTTGGTGGTCATTATTACATAAAAATAACATTCATAACCCACAAGCAATACAGTGTGGATATATATTTTCTTTTTTTTTTAGTCAGCAGGTGTAGATTCCTGAGAGACGATAACGTTTCGATCATCTTCAAAGGAGTTTTGCTGAAGGTTAGCACAGCAAACACCGAAAGGAGTTCTGTCATTCTGTTACACACACACACACACACACACACACACACACACGCACACACGCACACACACACACACACACACACACACACACACACACACACACACCAACCTTAAACAGCTCTAAAAAGTGTTGGACTGAAGGTTCGGTGAGAACAACAATGAATAAAACTATGAAAACTAGCTGACAGACTTTAATGGGGAAACAGTGGTGCAGTAAAACGTGAATGAATGTGTGGGTAAAGTATGCTTTTACTTTCAAAATCAGCCTTTAACTTAAGAGAAGTGTGTAAAATGAAACAATCCTAAGCATCACGTGTTCCTAGAGGGGGCTACATTGTGGAGGTAGAGAAGAGGAAACGAGTCTAAGACGCCTGAAGTGAAGATTGCAAATTTTCCTCATTAAAAAAAAAAATTAAAACAAAAGGTATTTCAAGTATCAAGAATCGGCTCTGCAACAACAGGACATCGGGGAGCAAAGTACTCAGTGATATAATTGTTGCTTATGTATAATCTGCTTTTAAGAGGTTTAGCACCTGCGTATGAGGAGCTATTCCAGTATAAATCATAAAGGCTTTAATGAAATTAACTGGAAAAGAGTCGGCACACAGTTTTTCATGTTGATGGATGCGCTCGTGTACCTTTTGAAAAAGATCACTTCAACATTCCTATTTAAAATAAACCCGGAACAGGAAGAAATGTTGCTTGAACGGATGGAGAAAGGCTTTCACTTGAAATTATCTTGAATCTGATTTGACGAAATGTGCATTTAGTTGTTTGTTTTTTTTACAAAGTGCTTTTTTCCATTCACCTATTTTTTTTTTTTTGGTTTTCAGTGCCTTCATTTGAAACACATTTATAAAATAGGAACATTAAAAAAAAAAAGATTAAATCTTCTACATCTATTGTACATTTTTACTGATATGATACAGTACGCTGCTCTCTTTCAGACTGCTCTCTTTTGCTGGCGTCTTCTCGCTGCTCAAATACAATCTTAAAGCTTATAGTAGGTTTCCACAGTTGCAGATACAGGGCTGAAGCACTAATGAAAAGTGAAGGGAGGGTTTCTGCATTGCTAAAGTGTCCCCACAGCAGCTCTATTGGATAATGTTCCACAGCTTCAGCTATCATCAAGGCACACAGAAAAAAACAAAAACAGTTCACTCCTGTTCAAAGTAAAAGATGTACATAGAGGGACAAGCCTGGAAACAGTGGTGGGCGGAGTCAGTGAGCATTTATGAGTCTGAGCAGATGACAGGAAGGTAAGGAACTTCAGTCATTACTGCTCACCTCATCCACTGCCTATATAAACACATGGATAGCAGAGGGGCATCGTGGGTCTTGCTGTAGTTCTGCTAAACTCTTTTCAGTGACCAAAAAAGTCATGACAGAGTGCAAAGGGTTGCAGAGAGCAGCTGGACCTCTACAAGGCAAACATGTCTCTGCATGTCTCATTTTGAAGAAGCCATCCTCATTTTAGGCAAGTAAAGCAAATCCCAAACTTCCCCCTCACAGATCCAGGCTGCCAGTAAGAGCCTCCAGCTGCTCCTCTCCCAGCCTCTGCTTCTCCTCCAAGTCCTTCTGCCTGATGAGCAGCGACGCCTTGGTCTGGACGAAGCGCCGGTAGTCCTGCAGTTGCTCGGCGGACAGCTGGCGAGACAGGAAGGTGGAAACGAGGTTTTCTCGGCGATCCAGGTTATCCTTCAGATCTTTGGCATCCTCCCTCTGTTTGCATAGCAGACGATGGCGACTGTCCAGAGATTGCTGCGTAGAAACAATCAACACGCAAAAAAAACATCAATTCAAAGTGATGGAGTTAAAGGGCTACATTTCCTCTCTATTATACACATGTTCATCACTGAAATGAATCCCTAAAACAAACATATGGCATTTTGCCTCATATTTTTGGGTGTTTTTTTAAGTGACAGGTGATAAAGAGGAGTCAAAGTTGCACAATTATGTTTCAAACAGCTACAGGACAGAGGGTGCAGTGTTCCTTTGTGTCAACAGAGGGCAGGGTAGTTACAAATGTCATCGAAACTGAGCCTGAGTTTCGATGAGTCAGTGTAAATACCAGTGTTGCTGATAACAGCGAGAAAACAAATGAGCCCTCTAACAAGCCCTTAGTATGCAGCACGCTCAGTGCTGCTATTACAGACTACAGCGCTAACAAAGAGCCTTTTCAGGGGGAAATCTGGAGGTCTAAAGCATCCATGCAAACATGCAAAAAATGATGCTGGAAACACTGAGACAGGTTATTCTGAGGGGGCAAGAAAGCACAGCCAGATCTCGTGTTGCACCTGTGACGCGGCCACTGGATTAATGATTAATTAAGAGAGCGCGGAAATTATTTAGGAGAAGAAATTAGCAACATGAAAACTGTTTTAAGTGAAGCCCCTATCGAAGTGCAAGCCATCAAAATAATCTTAGAACATTTGATAAGCTGAAAAGTGGCAATTAAGTCCAGATAAACCCAGCAGCATTATTTAAATTCCACAAAGTGAGAAACCTTGACTGCATTACAGCTGCCCTTCAACTTTTCCCCAAGTGGCGTGTTTGCTGTTCTAAAGTAAACAGAACAAGAGTATAGCTGAGGGCATGGGAGCAGCTGCAACTTCTAACACTCGCTCACTGTGGTCTTTTTGCCAGGAGCTCCTAATGAGCCACAGTGTATCATGAGATCCTTAAGCTTACGTGACGAGGCATTTCCCCGAGGAGCACTCGCTGACAGTATGCTTTTGCTCACATGCATTAGTGCTTATGTATAAACAGCATCAGCGCGTGAATGGCATCGTAATACATTGAGCACATGCTGGTGTATTTGAGAGAGTGCATTGAAAAAGTCATTATCAGATCCTGTTTTTACACATTCATTTGATCTAAAATGCTTTTAATGTTTCTAATTATATGTGTTATGTAATGAGAATGATTGCGATGTGTTCATGAAAATCCAGATCTAAGTCAAAACAAAGACAAAAACTGATGCCATAAGAAGGATTGAGTGATTGTGGGTTTTCTTTGCAAAAACTTGCAGGATTTTGGAGAGTTTTTAAAACAATCCCTGGTAAACAATTATGTAACGCTAATTAAAAATACTAAATGAATTATCCAGCCTTATTTTCACAATAGTTGGCACGTAGAAACGGCCAGTCAAAGTCAATTTTCTGGTTCCCCACCTTTTCCTCAGCATCAGTGTTCTCATCCACGGTGCTCAGGGCGTTCTGCACCCTGGCCAGCCGAGCAGACAGGCACAGCAGCAGGCTGACCACCCGCTCCAGGTCCCCTATGAACAGATTGTACCTCTCCAGCTCCACGGGGAGACAGCGCTCACCGACCAGCACCTGTAGCGCTTCCCCGCGAGCCATGTTCTCCTGCACGTCTACCTGGAGGGCTCCGCGCGTCTCTTCCAATGAGCGCAGACGGTCCCCGATATACGAAACCAACAAACGCTGAAAGGAACAAAGAGAAGAGTTTGAGACACTTTAGATAAATGAGATATAGTGAAAAAAGACTGGATATAAACCTGTTAAAAATATGGTTTTTGACATTTGCTGCCATGGAATCATGCCATAAAAGGTATACTGTAGTAGAAGTGACTGTGCATGGCAGCCAAACATTAGACAAGTGGGAGACACTGATAAGAGGCAGACAGTATATCATGTGATAAGAGACAGAACTATCGCTGCTTGAATAGTCCACTTAAGGCCAAATAGCTTACAGATGGTATCAATATGAAATCACCAGAGGCTTTGGTTTAAAAATTAAAATTGAATGAGGCCACAGTTCAAACTGTTCACATAAAAGCAGTGCTCGTTCTGTCTGGCTTTCACTCATTTAACAAAGCAATGATTTGAGACATACTGAGTATTTTTACCCATAAAGCAGATAGATGTTTGGTCTCACGGGGTTGTCTTGAATGTTTTTCAGCTAATGGATTATTTCTACTTACTTGTAGTGAGAATTTTTAATGTTAAAAAAGATTAAGCTATACTTGCTCTGTAATGCACGTTGAACAAAACTACTTACTATTTGCATAAAATGATGATTACCTTCTTCTCTGTGATGTCAGTTTTGCTTTGCAGGTCTGCACTCTGAGATTCCTGACTGTCAGGAGCAGGGGGACAGGGAGAGGCTTCAGACTCTTCCCCTGTTTCAGCACTGCAATAAAATTTGGTTATGTTAAAACAACTTGATTCCTGTTGTCACAATACAGACATGTTAGAATGTAATGTTTTTTTCAGCCAGGTCACTTTTTAATAGCTTTAACACAGAGTTGACTGAGCAAGGTCCAAATGTTTTCTGCATATTTCAATACTCTGAAATGCATCTGCACATTCTCTTTGAATCTGAAGTGTGCTTACATTAGCAGAAATAGAAGTGCATGCACAGCAGTAAGCAAATATACAGGTGTGTCCGTGCATGAGATGTTACACAAGATAACACAGGCACCAGTGGAGCTCAGTTCGTGAGCCAGTTTAAACTAGTGTCAAATTTCATGGAAACCCATTAAACCAGAAATCCTAAATACCCGAGTGCTGCACACCATTGGAAACTTTAGCTTGGCTATTATTATTATACATTCTTTACTTCATTTACTTCTTCTTATCAGGAGTGAAGAAGACAATTTCTATTTTCCATTAATGTAAACTGAAAAATAGTAATTTCATCTGCTTTGTTTACCACTGCTGAGTTTACCTTGAGTGTTTTCTTCTGGCACGTGAACATTTACCTTTCTGCTGCTCCATTCTGCTCTTGTTTCTTCTTGTAGTGCTCCTCCATGAGTAGTGTGTCCTCCGACAGCAGCTGCTCCATCAGCATGAGCGCTGTCTTACGATTGGCCAGTGGGTAGAGCACTCTAGCTAACGTCTGGTCGGCTCTGACGACCGATTCTGCAAGCTCCTCCCACTTAGGTCTCTCAGCAGGTGTCTTCTGGCCCTCAGTCTCTCCCTCTGGTGTTCCCCTCTCCTCCATCTCCTGGTTTTCTCCCACATTCTCATCTTCCATTACCGGATCTTTCTCCTCGTCCACCTGATGACTGATGTCTGTGTCGGAGACCGACGTGCAGGGAGACACAGATGTTTCACTCATCTGCTTTAGAGGGACTGCACTGGTGGAGTCGAAAACACTGTCCGTCAGAGGTGTAGTCGTGGCTTCTTCTTTGAACTCTTCTTCTGGTGAGAGAATCCAGAGCGAAGGATCTGTGGTGACGCCGCAGCTCAGAGACACTTCGTGGTTTGAATCAGGTGGCTGGCCATTGCTGCTTGGTTCATCCACTGACTGCTCCCTCTCTGATTCAGTCACAGGAGATGTGCTGCCTCTGCTGGAAGTTTAAAAAAAAAAAATCATGATAAAGATTCACACCTGATGAAATTTGCAAAATCTTTTTGTGATGCAATGTTTCCTGTTACTGATTAATTCAAATGAGGAAGAAAGTGGTGCGGCAAGTTTAATTAGCACTTTTTTCCCCCAAAATGGAAACACTTCCTACATTCACATGGGGTCTAATCTTACCTGGACCTGTTTTCAAAAGGAAGCTTTGTCTGAGTGGGGGTGGACGCAGTGGATTTGATCTCCCTCTCAATGATCTCTTCACCTCCAGGGCACGGTGGGTTTGAGGAGGTCTCACTAGGCGATCTGCTGGACCTGCATTCATCTGTGAGAGGGCCATGAGATCCAGGACTCGCAGAATGAACCTTGGCCTGAAAAGAGGAAGAGGAGGAGATCGGGGAGATTGATCCACTTGAGTTCCTTGATCTGACTGTAGCACCCTCCTTTGAGTTCTCCTTCAACAGAGCTTTCCTCTGGGTTTGGTTTTGTGACTGTCCCTGAGTGTGCTTCTGACCAACAATCTCTGGCTCTTTTCCTGTTTTCTCCGAAACACTTTGTTTCTCCCTCCTTCTTTCCTGCCCCTGGGCTTCTCTTTCATCAGAAAGGCTTGAAACACTCCTCTTCTCCTTGTCTGGTCCTCCCGTCTCACTCGAATACCTCCACAGATAATCCAGCTGTTCAGAACTTTTACTCAGGGCTGAAACTTTTGTCACCTGGGATGCCCCAAGCTCTTCCATGGACTTTCCCCTCTGTGAAGGTACACGGACCTGGTGATGGTCCGCAGGAGCTGACTTTCTCGAGGATTCCTGAATGGCAATTTTCTCAGAACTAAAATAAGAACAGAATCAGACATAAAGATTCATGGCAACTGTAATTTACTTTGGAGCAGAAAACAAAGAAAAGCAGAACTTGTCTAAGCAGAAATGTAATCCATCCATCCACCACTCATCCAATTCAGGGTCACGGGGAGCAGTCTGGAGCCCATCCCAGCTGCTATGGGACAAGAGGTGGTACACTCTTTACGTGTACCCCGCAGGGGCCAACACAAAGAGAGAAGACGACCATTCACACCTAAAGCAATTTAGAATCACTAATTAACCTAACCCTTCCAGCTGCAGTACCCAGCTCTATGCGTAGAGACATAGAGCTGCAGTACCCATCTCTATGTCTCTACGCAGACATAGAGATGGTGGATTCGAACCTCTCACAACAGTCCTAAACACTTTGCCACTATTCCACCTGAACATGAATAATTTCTAGAAAATAAAAATATCAATGTTCAAACTCCAAATCAACATAATTTCAAGAAGTAGGCTAACTCATTGAAACTGGTTCAGTCCATTACTCTTCTTTTACGGTCCATGCGCAAATCTTTTGAAAGGAATGTCGGTTGGCTGGAGGAGGTTGGTGTTGACTTTCCAGCATCACAATGAAACAAGTTGAACTTCATAGTCTGAGCCACAGGACACACATCACTGACCTAATACTCCTCTGACCTAAAACCCAATAAAAGTGTCCCAATTTGTCTGCAGCACTGGTACATACCTGCTGGTCTCCATAGTATTAGCTGGTATTAGATCCTCCTCATATTCATTTGCCTGCAGACCCAAAAAAAAGAACAAAAAGGAAAAACACTAAATTAAATTTGTACTGGTGTCTACACTGCCAAGTGAACATGAACTACAATCGTGGGCCAAAGGTTTTGAGAATTACATAACTATTGGGAATGCGAAAAGTTCCCAAAACCTTTGGCCACAACTGTAGAATATTTTGCTTTTATTTCAAATTTTCATTATTTACGTTGCTGCTTTTTAAATGCAATAGAGACTCTAAATTAATTAACTATATCTGTGAAAGGAAATCTACATGTGACTTCAGCAAGGATTGCCATATTAAGGATAAAACTAAAGGTTTTGTAATGATATTGCAACTAATTTGGCCTACTTTACCTCAAGTGTGTGCGGTGTGGATGTGGAACGGTTCCTAAAGAAACTGGGTGGTTCTGGCTGGTCCAAGAGACTCTCTGCTGACGCAGACTTTCCCTGAGAAGGACCTTGGCTCTCCCTCCATCTGGACTGATTGTGCTGGCCACCATATTGGCCTGAACAGGACTGTGCTGAGAAGAACTGGGCATACCTGTTTTGTGAAAATTAAACAGAATATTTTAATGCTTGATTTAATCCACACTACAAAGGCAGAATCAAAACAAGCTTCTCAGCTGTACCTGATCGAGCTGGTGGAGGAATCGAGGATTCTGCCTGCAGAGTGGGGTCTGTTAAGCTTCTTCTTTGTATTTTTAGCTTCATGATTCCCCGATAGAGATCTGGGACCTGGCCAGTCAAATGGTTTCTCCCCAAGAGAGTGCCTTTGCCTGGGTGGAGATGGTATCTGAGAGATTGGTTGCTGGGGTTCGGCCGCTTTATGGCCCGTCTTACGCTCCATGTAATCCACCAGAGCCTGATGTCGCAGATGTTTTAGGTTTGTCTTCGAGGCGCTCGAGGTTGAAAGAGCTCGACCTCTTGTCTCAAACATCTTCCTTCGTGTTTCAACCAATCCCTGTTCTTCTTGCGGCATCTGCTCCTCTCCCTCATTTTGAACCAAAAACAGGTCGTCGCTTTCATTGCCAAATGAGCGGCAGGCTGAGTGGTTTGGGCCACCGCCGAGCTGGTTGAGTTTCTCTGGCTCAGAGTAAGACATCTTCTTCTGCTCAGGAGTCAGTCTCTTTCTGCTTCCAATTCGTGCCACCTGTGGTTGGGCAACATTTATTGGCCTCCCACTTTCATTTTCATGCTTTTTGCCAATCTCCATGTGATTGCTGATGTCTTCTTCTTTTATGCTCCCCTTCTCCATCCCTTCTGAAGTCACAGAAGGAGTGAGCGTGTCACTAGAAGTCTCTGAGTCCTGTGATGAAGAGAAACGGTGAATCACTCCAGGCCTCAGCTCTGGTTTTTGCCTGATCCGGTGTGGCCAAGACAATTGCAGGTCCCTCCTTTTAAACGACGTCTCCCTCAGGACTTTTGACTGAGCATCCTTCAGCTTCTCTTTGTAGTACTTTTTAAATGAGTCATCCAAGGTGTTGCAGGCAACTGAAATATCATCACCTCTATTATTCTTGCTAATGTCACCCTGTGGAGGTGTCTCACTGTTATTTACTGACACATCACCTTGGCCTGTTTTGTTTAAGACTGTTTCCTTGCCTTTTACACTGATACCAGGCTCATTCTTGGGCTGTAATGTTGCCCTGTTGGCACCAGTGAGGTGGTACAAAAGCGGGGTTGTTTCCTTGTTTATCCTCTCGCTTGCAACATCCCCTAATGGCTGCCATTTCCCTCTCTTTGCATGATCGTCTCTCTTGTGGTGGTTGGAGTGTTCATTGCTGATCGGTGATGTATCCTCCTTTATTGGTGAGGCTGATTGTGAGCAGCTTCTCTCGGGACCACAATAAAATATAGGGTTACTGGCAGTGTGTCGGCCAATTTCACGATTTTGCGCTATGTCGATTTCTTCTAAGGCGTCAAAGCTTCGTGAGGACTGTGTCAACTTAAAGGACGGATTAACTTGCTCCAGACTCTCACAGATTGTATTTTTTGCTGGGGTAACAGAAGTGAAAACCTCACTTTCATCTAGAATAGTACCACTGGAAGAACGAGAAGTCTCTTGGAGAGGTCTAAACAAATTGTCCATTGTGCTGTGGCATCTTTCTCTTAGCTTGTGCGTCTCCAACACAGTAGAGACTTCACTTCCAGCCTCAGAACCGCAAACAGAAAGAGAGTGTGTCTTCAAACCAGACTCAGACAGCTTACACACTCCAGTGACAAAGTAGTATTGACCCTTGTGCTGAATGCTGCTGCCGCTGATAAGACTCTGACCAGTACTCCCCCAGGGGCTGGCAGCTCGGGCTGGCTCTGAACCAAGCCAGTCTTGAGCAGAATGCGCCCTTTTGCGCTGACTTTCAAGATGGCGCTTACTAGCTTTGCTATAATGGTCTCCATTACATCCACCAGTGCTCGGGGGCTTTTTGGCTGGCAGGTGGTCAGGCTGACCTGTGCCTCGAGGAATTGATCGGCTTAGATTGTTTGCTGACTTCTGCTGCTCGGAGGCAGCTTTGTTCTCTTTGATGGATAGGTATTCTGGGTTCAGTGGCAACCTGGCCTGATCATTAAGCTGGAGGTGGGGTCGGTAGCTTGGTGGCACCTGCGCCTGTGGCTGTTGCTGTTGAGAGCCTCTAAAAACTGGGTAAACTGGGTCAGAATCAAAGTCCAAGTTGCTCGTATCAGCATTAGCTGTTTCAGGTTTTGTAGCATTTAGATCATGGGGCTGCCGAACTTGGGGTCTGGCCTTCAGATGAGGCTGCTGGAGCTGAAATTCAGTATTATGATGGTGGATGTTTTCAAAGTTTTTAGTGGCTATAAAACTATCCAGGCGTGCTGGAACTGGAGGAGGACGGACAGGAGGGACAGCACTTTGGACTGGAGTACCCAAATTCATCTCTCTTTTTGAGAGTGCTTTGTTGTTGTTATGGACACTGTTACTGCCATTGTGGTTAAGGTGGTTTACATTCGTGTTGGTGTTGTTGCAGTATTCCTGGGTGATAGACTCAACAGAGTGATAGAGCTGGTCCATGGTCTTTGAGTCAGACTGCAGAACCTGGGTCGGATGGTAAATGGACTTTACATACTTAAAATCATCATAGTGGCTGATGGAGTTTGAGTGAAGGTCCTCTGGAAGAAAGGTTGATGGATAGTCTGGGGCAGTGGAACCACCAGAGAAGGAGCTATAGGCAGAGTCTCCTTTGCCGTGTTGGTGGTGGGCAAGTTGGTCGACGATGCTACTGTTGGACTTTGCTGGGGAAAGCCGGCTGACAGGCATGCTCAGAGGATGCAGATCCACGTTGCTCATTCTCTCAAAGTGGAAGTTGTAGGAATCCATGGAGGACTGGGGCGAATGGCAGGAAGGGAAGGGCAGAGTCTGTAGATATGGTGTACGTGTATGAGCGCTGATGCATGTGTCTTCCTTGTGGTTGAAACTGGGGAAATTACCACAAACACATCTGCACCAGGTTGTCCGTCACGTTGGCTACTATTTAGGTCATTTTCCTGCCTTCTTTTTCTGTAGTCAGAGCCCCGTGAAACAGTCTGCTCCTGGGGAAGAAAACACAAACACAGCACAGGCCGGTTATAAGCCTGAAAACTCAACTCAGACTTCACGTTTCAGTAATACATGTGATACAAATGACTGCTCGAGAGTGAAGTGGTTTGAGAAAAAATTTGCTCAGACAGCTACAAGCAGTAAAAGGCTGATATTACTATTCATTATTTTTGGGTAGTTTTCACAAACACCCCATCTCATAGCTGTTAAACTGATTGCAAGGCATGGCCACGCAAGTTTGTTGTAGATTATCAACATGGCATGTCCTATGGCTGAAAATTACACAAACAACAACACTGGAAAATGAAAGAAAACCACCTTCACCCAGACTATAGAGCATGCTTGTGAAAATGTATGTTTTTGCAAGGTGCCTTCCGCTCAGCTATGCCAGGGGAGCATGGAGGGTGTCAGAAAACAGTAAGTCAACAGTGAAAAAT
Source organism: Pelvicachromis taeniatus (assembly GCA_015108175.1). Classification (NCBI taxonomy): domain Eukaryota; kingdom Metazoa; phylum Chordata; class Actinopteri; order Cichliformes; family Cichlidae; genus Pelvicachromis; species Pelvicachromis taeniatus. The sequence continues at coordinate 2,186 of VURO01049649.1, read as the reverse complement.
ATTTGCTTTGCTTTAGCATTTCTAGGTCAAATTCCTCTTTTGGGAAATTCTGTGTGATCCCTTATAAGTTGTAAAGACAAATTGTACAGCATTTTACTGATTTAGTATTCTTTTCTTTTTTTTCTAGCAGAGAGCTAAGAGCATCAGGTTTAAAGTGTTCATGTTCTTCCCATTAGGCTTACAGGCAAATAACATTAATATGTTTTTATTATTAATGCATGTGAGACTGTATGTGGCAATTAAAAGCAAACTGAAACAGTATCAATCAATCATACAGGTTTAGCTACTCAAAGTACACTCCCTTTACCTCAATTATACCTTTGTCTGCCTCAACATGTACTCAAAAGTAACACTATTATGTGAGTAAGAGAAGTTTTGAGCCATTTTTTTGTTTTAGGGTTCTTACAGTTCACACCAGCTTGGTTTTGTAGGTCAGTGCAGTTAACCACCTGTTAAAGAAGTCTGCCGTTTTGCGTCAATAAGACCACTAATTAAGTTCCCTGAGACTAACGGAGCACGTTGCAGCACACACATGGAAAAATGTCAGGAATTTCATATAGAAGAACAGAAGCGCCTGAGGATTAGTCATGTGACAGGTGTATAATGCATTGTTATACACAAGTGGCTCATAAAAACATTTGTTTTTCTCTTATTTTTTTGTTTTTTTTTTTTATTAAAATATAAAAAATTTTTTAATTTTTTTAATTTTTTAGTTTATTTTTTTTTTTTTATTTGAGTTTTTTTTTTTTGTTTTGGTGTGTT
>VURO01049645.1:20886-49466 GCA_015108175.1 Pelvicachromis taeniatus | reverse complement strand
CCTCAAACTTACCCTGCAGTCCCTGACTCTCTAGTGAAGCCTGACTGTGACTTGTGCACTATGTGATACACGTGAATTAAACTTTAAATCTACAACTATGTGTATGTAGAAGATATAGCTTTTAGTGTTGTATATTCTACACTGGCTTTCACTGTAGTCTGTCAGTATGCTATGTGAGTGGGGGAAGGGAACATTGAACACAAGCATTCAGTTAGCAAAGACTGGTGTTATGAAGGTGAGACCAATTAGATGGAACAATGAGGAAAGAGAGAGAGAGACAAAACAGACAGCTATATAAACTGGGAGGAATGACATTGTTATAAAATAAGTATATGTTTTTTTAATAGCCATTGGACTTTAAATGGACTTAAACAGGATATCCAATGTAATTTTAGGTCCAGTTTCTGCATGTCTGACTCCCCAGTTTCATATAACCCCTCACAAATGTTTTGGAAGGAATTTTTGAACATTATATACAATATTTTAGTAGTTTAAAGCAATGATACATAATGATGAAGCACAAAATCAATGAGCAAACAAACACAGCTCACTGGAAGTATGTAATGGTTCAGTGGCAGTTTCTTCTAAGAGCACAGTCAGCACTGGGGTATACAATGAACTACTATGTCTGAGAAGCTGTGCACAACTGGACGCAATGAATGTAGTAAAGCCTGCACAGAGCAGCTGCTACTGCCTGTCAATGTTTTTAAAAAAAATCCCCGCTAGCCTACTCTAATACTGGAAGTAGCCTTTATAGAGTACGAGAAAATCAGAAAAAGCTATACTTTATTTCTTTACTTGATCTAAAATTGGATGGACTGTTCATCAACCTGAGCTGACAATGATTTAAAAATAAATTAATTAACATCATGATTGTTAATCTGAGTTACAGTTATTGTTATTGTTGATGTTAACTTTACATTTACTAAATCTAATTACATCCAATCCAGACTCCAATCCAGGCACAATAAATGTAAATGCTACATTCAAGTGACTGCAGTCGAGTGCTGTTATTTTAGCTGAAGCATAATAACATTTTGTTGCTGATGAATTTAGGGAGTATACAGTAATTTACACAATTAAAGCATACCTGGATTGGAGCTTTGAGTTTCTAAGTAAAGAAACTCAGAATGAATGAAGCTTAGCATACAAACAAAAGCAACAGGAGAGACAGAACATCAAGAAGCAACAAGACGATACGAGAGAGAGAGAGACAGAGAGAGAGAGAGATGTGGTTGTGAATAAATGCTCCAATGATGAGGTCACTCAATGCGTCGAGAGCTACCGCTCCAATGTGTTCCTGGTCCCCAGCCCCTGGCCGCCCATTACCAGTTCTGACTGTCGCACCTCAAAGGACATCTCATCCTCAGCATTTTCCCCCATTTCCTCTCCACCTTCTTCTTCCTCACCAATATGACAACTCTAAATACACAAAGAAGGGAGAATAAGCATGAGTGTTTCAAAGTACACAATGCCTGTACTTCTGTGCAAACTTCAGCTCACTTCAACACCTTCTGCGATGACTCACCTTTGCCATAATATCAGCATATGCCATATAAAGATGATCAGTATCCAGTTTACTGAAATAATAGAAGTGCAGATCACAAGGTAATTAGAAAAAACATGCTTCTTTTTCCCACAGTTCACTGCAGTTGTATCAGTGAGGGTCTAACCTCTTCTCTGTAAGAGCAGTACGACTAAAATGGAGAATTAGCTGGTGAAGGGGATCTGGCTTTGTTTCCTTCTCCTCTTCCTCATCTCCCTCCTCTTGCTCCATTGCTTTCTGGAATGTTCAAAAAAACAAAAGTGTGAGTAACACCACAAAAAGAAAGTTTGTCGATGAAACTTAATATGGCACTCACAGATAAGTCGTCTATCATTCTGTCTTCAAATGAGAAGCCTTCAGGATGAAGCCAGTTGCGCCTGTATCCCTCAAGGAACATGTTTGAAGCTCTGTGCCTGCAAAGCAAAGACCAAAATAGATTAGATATAGTGCCTTGTGGTTGTATGCCTTCTCCAATCACTCAGATTTAGACCTGTATCTGTTCAGATTCACAAACATAAACAAGACTTGGATGTAATTTAAGATATTTATCGTATTTATCCATGGCTTTTTTTTTTCATGTATGCCACCATAGAAGTTGATTTCTTACCTTGGAATGTTATATAGCGGTGTCATCCTAAAGCAAGCGACCACAGCTCTGCGTCGCTGCTTGGACAACAGTTTGTGCCACACCATCTTTTTGGATTTAAACGGATGCTCTGTCTATCAGAGAAGACGTGCATTTATAAAGTGATCTAAAATGTTTATTGGTATCTGACACTTTCCGATTGATTTACATTAACAATATACTTTTTACTTTTTTCCATAACATAGAAATTTCTAGGGTATCTAACCTCATTCTGAGTCTGATAGAATCTCTTCTATATTCTGACCAATGCTGAAGCAGGAACATAAAACTCATTTTACATTCACTTTGATTTGAAATGGGCCAGATTGGTGATAATCCCTTTTCTGAATGCTGTGTAGAAATCTTTGTTGTATGTATTATTGAATATCTATGCTTGAGACATAGTGCACCTGCTGCATTATAAATGACCACCGACACTTACCACTTCAAGGTGGTAGAGGACCGCAGAAACCTCCTGCACTCTCTTAACAACTTTTGGTGGGGCATCTGCATCTTCAGCCTTCCCTGCCATCTCCTTGTACAGCGCCATCTGCCAGCGCATGGATGGGTTGTCCACCTTTCCACAACATATGGATACAGAGTTTTCTGAAATGTGTTGTGACTGATTATCTGTAGTTACAAATCTCATCCCTGCAGCTATTTCACTACCGGTTCTTCAAGTATACCTTGCCCTGAAGATGCAGATTATTCTGTAGGAACTCTCTTACTTCTTCATCTGTGTCTCTCTGTAAAAGTAAAACATTTTAGCGATTGTTTTCCTCTGTGTATAAAAATACACAAATCATACTTCAGCTGCGTACTAGAACCAAGTTCAAAGTGATAAAAAAAAAAACTACCAAAGAGTATCGGATCTTGGCCAAGTTGATAAGCTCCTGATCAGCAGGAGAGCACATGTTTAGGCCTATGGGGAGCATCTTTTTCAAGGCAGCCACAATAAGTGAGGTCTGGACTGAGTAACGATCTCCCCGTTTCTTCTTCTTGGTACGCTCAGTATCTGAGCCTCCACCCTGTGAAAAGGACGATAAGGCAGAGAGCATAAACAATATCTAATACCATGCCGGCAGTACAGCTCAGATAAGGACTGATAAGTTTGAATATTTTTGTCCTGTTAAAGTTGACACTAACTCAACAAACTGACTTAAAATACTGTCTTGAAAACATTACCAAATATTCTGAATATAAGCCTGAATAAAAATATATAAAATGACTTAGATAATACAGCCAGTATTCTCTACAACTCATGAGGTGACTGTATTAATACTAAATACTGAAAGTCATTCAACATTAGCAACAGCTGAGCGATACACAGTGCTGCAAACTTTTTTATTATGCATGGTAGGTCTCTTCAAGTAGAAATACACTACATCTACTAATAATATACCTAATAAACATGTTACAGTCAACAATCAGCACTAAAAGGACAAGTGCCTATATTGAAAGGTCAAAATCCCGTTGTTCCCCAACTATAAAGTTATTGTTTCTCTGAGCTCAGACTGGTAAGTAGAGGGGAGAGTGAAAATGTGATAAGAAAGTGGGCTGCTTTTTTGAAGGCGAGGCTGAAAGGAAATGGCTCTTACAACACAGTAAATCCATCATAATGCTTTAACAACGTGCAAGAGAAAATATTTCATTCAAGTCACAATCCATTCAAAATTCCACGAAAAGGACAGCTAAACAAAACAAACTCACTTTATACTGTAATTGTAAATAAGATTTTCTAAGAACTGTAGCCCTTGGTGAAAGCTCAAAATATTAGATGATGTTAAAGAAGATCCTCAGAGTTAGACTTATTAGTAGCATGCTGTTAAAATCACACACTTACAATTAAACAAACTAAAGGAAATGTCTCTTCCCTGTATTTGACTTCTGAGCTCATGCTCTGTGTCTGTGAGAGTTCAGTCCTTCTGTTAGCTGCTCTTTCTAGAGTCCTCCAAAATGTGCAAATGGATGCTATTGCATAAAGTATATAAATACCTTTCATAATATGAATGTTTACTCTATTACATATTTGCTTTAAGAAACACTACTTTACAGAGTATTTCTATTTGAAGCACAAAACTGATGATAACAGTATCAGACAGGTACCACACAAAACTGCCGGGCGTAAAGTTAATGGATGAACAGTTGACTTTTACTTGGGGACTGTGTAGATGATTCATATTGATCATACCCATATTATACAATCTGTTTCTAGGAATACTGCTATTATGGTGCTGTTGATTATTCATGTAAACCCTTATTTTGTATTGTGAAAATACACAATTGATTCAAAAGACTTGAGCCATCCCTCATTTCTTTCTATTTTACTTTAAAGATGCCAAACTTTCTTGTAATTTATTGTAAGTTGTCTCGAATAATAATTCTCTAATAATAATCTGAAGGTTGTTCAAAATTTTGGGGGGGACAGTGGGTGCTTTTTCACTTATTTTCACAGAAATTGGCAGTCCCCTAACAAAGCTGTCTACTGTACAATAACACTATGTAGATGTCATGTCCTTAAGAAATAGGAAAACATTCAACAAAGAGCTGACACAGGACCTGAGAGATGCATTTCATCCTTTGGTTGATTGATCTATTGTATATAGATGCATTTGGCGGTCAGGAGAGAGGCACAACAGTATTTATATCCATGTGCAAAACACAGCAGAGGCTTCGACATGGTTTTGGGCTGCATTTGACCCAGTGATGTTGGGGGTCTTGTAGAATTGATGGAATTATGAACATAGAAAAGCACCATCAAAGTTTGATCTGCTACGCAATAATATCTTGCAAGCATCTCAAGCAACAGTTTCATCACACTGCCAATGCAGTAAAAGCATTTCTGACATCTTGACAAAGAATGGAACAAATAGGCAGCCAACATCCAAACAAAAGCGTTGAATGTCCTTCAAGAAGCCTGGAGAACTATTCCTGATGACTAATTAAAGAAATGACAAGAAAATGTGCCTAAGAGAGTTCAGGCTGTGCTGAAGAATAAAGGTGGACATACCAAATATGGATTTTCAAGCTTGTTAGAATTGCACAGACTCTGTTTTTGCCTTACAAACTGTATTTCCATATTTGCACATGTATCATCACTGCACATATTTTCCTAGCAAAATACATAGACCTGAGGGGTGGCTCAGGACTTTTGCACAGTACTATACATAAAAGCTTAAATCTTTTAATTAAAGGGGTTTTGCTGAGGCATCACTGTTAGACATTAAAGTGGTCCCAGATGACCCATTTTTTTCTTTCTTAATGAAAAAAAAAAACTCTCAGCATAAGGTGTATGTTTGTTATGGTAAAGTAGTTTAGAGGGTGCAAAGCATTTTGGGGAATATTTTAGGAAATAAGTGTGAATTAATATGTTGGTTAGGTTCATGGTGCTTTGAGTACTTTTAAAAAGAGAACCTAACAAATGTTTCAGTAAATCTGCTTCAGCAACATTTAGCATCAAGCTGTGTGTTAGTGTGGGTACTAGGGAGCATAAAAGAAACTAAAACAATGATGTACCATGGCATTTTAAGGGAGGAGATAAGAAAGAGCACAGAGAAGACTAACATCATCCCCTAGTGGACAAAAAGCTACATTACAAATACCTACAGCTCAACAATCTTCCATGAAGAGAAACAAAAGGCATACTAGAAGACTCCAACTCAGCTATGATCAAAAAAGAGCAAACTCAGTGACAGCATGATGGCACTGTGCTCCCACTTCCACTTTGGTAATTGTGTAAAGCCCAGTGCCATGAGCCCAACTCTACAGCCGAGTACTTTCATCAAACGCCTCCAGACTCCCCCCCTCACACACTGGCAGGACTGGGGAAAGCCCGCAGGTGGGGCCTGCCCATTGGTCCAGTGATCCTTTATGAGAACTATATGAGTATCTTTTCGCAGCTTCCGTTATGAACAATTCTGCACTAAAATCTATGAAGACATACAATATAAATGAATGATTTTGTGCACGATATAGTGTATTGTACTGACATTGTGTCAGTTTAGACTAAACCAATCATTAATGAAATATATGGATACGATTTTGACGTTTAATTAATATAAATTACCAGATATATGTAGTAATAAATTCACAGCATAGTTTTGCGTCATCGTTTCGAGGCTGCAAATCAAGACTTTGGAGAAACAACTACACACAGAGGCCTTTGTCACTGGCAGTGAGCTAATTCCACGTCTCGCTGAATAAAATCTGCAGGATTTTTTTGTGTGTTTCTGTGTACACGAGTTACTTGTGTTCACTTGTGTTTGTGGATATGTAGTGACTGTACTTGTGTGGATCAGATGTGCCAGTGTGCTGGGGAGGTTGATGAAAAGCTCCCCCAAAGTGAGGTGCCATGCGGTCAGCACAGCGGTCGTGCAAAAACAAAATCTAACCTCTGTGTCCCCGCCCTGGAAACCCAGCCGCAACACGAAAGAAGAGAACAATGGACAGCCAAAGAGAGAATATCATTAACACAACTGCGAGCCTTCGCAAATATCTGAATTAAAAATCAAATCTCAAAGAGGTTACAGCAGCTTGTCATGTCATTAGGACCAAAAAACAAAAAATGGGGCATAAGTTTGTTTTTGTATTAGACTGCTTCCCCGGCTTTTAATGAATTTATTTTTTCCCTAAAGCTATTACCATTATGCAAAGAATAACAAAACGCTTATTAAATGACCAGTTATAAATGGCTGAAACTGGTTGGTAATGTCATGAAATCTTCAAAGTATACCATAAAATATGGCCACAAGGGAAGGAAGACATACAGTTGTTAAACAATATGTCTGTATTAGAGTCCTAAAGTTGCCTCACTTGACATGTGTCTACACTATGATGTGCTGCCTTTCACTAACTCACCTTGCTCATTTTACTCTTGCTGTCAGCGGTGAGGAATGACATGTTATTGATCTCATTCATCACCACAAAGTTTTGTTCCTCTCGCTTGAAGTTCTGCAGGAGAAAAATATAATTATTGGATACAAGTTTTTAAAAACGCTTGCAAACAAAGAGGCCAAGTGAACATACTCACATGAGATTTGGACCAGAAAATAAAGACCTCGCCAACCATTCGGAAGAGCTCTTCTGCATCTGGGTCAGGACATGTGAGCCACCTCGCTCTGTAGCAGAATAAATTATTATAATGCTAGACTCTCTTTATCACAAGTTTTGCTAATTAACAATATATAAAAATATTTATAATTTGCAATTATTTCAATATGAGGCAGGATTCATAGCTTGGTGACTGCAACATTATTCTACCTGTTATTGTCCACATAGCGAATAAGTAGAGGGTAAAGGGCATACAAGTCTCTACAGAGGACAGCAAACTCATCACGTATAGTGCCATCTTCCTCATCCCCCTCTGATTTTCCCTCCATCCTTAAATGGTCCTCCTCAGCCACCACCTTTGATGTGCGTTTCTTTAGTTTCTCCATTGTTGGGATGAAGTGAGACTTGAGCATTTCTGGCTTTGCTCTGCTAACAATGGGCTGTGAAAACACTAATGCAGAAAATAAAGGGTTTTAACTTCCTTGCAAAGGAAACCAAAAAAAACAAAAACAACCATTGGCATGTGAATAGAGTTTAAAACAGCTCCCACCAGCCAATCTTTTCATCCAGGAGGCTTCATCTATTCCCAGGTTGTTCACGACAATTTTCGTGATGCTTCCGAGCAGCTGATTAAGGTGTTCTGATGTGACCTCAGTGCAAAGTCGGCCCTCCATCTCAGGAAAGTTTTCAGGTCCTCTCTCCCACCAGCGAATGAGGTAGTTACAAAGCATGGGTAAAGTGATTTCAATCACATGAGGCATCTCAGTGTAACGAGCCCCCGACTCTGCTAAGTCCCCGATCTCCTTCAGCAGAGTATCCAGCTCTGGGATGTCTGGACATAATTCCTGGACCTCATTGGGAAGGCCCAAGACTTTAATCCAGAAGATAAATATTGAAATATAATTGAAAAACAAGACTTTGCTAGATTTTTTAAAAAGTGTGACGATAGTATTGCACTCACTGGCTCTCTCTCTGGGAGTCTTTGTGGTGTATACAGAGAAAGCATTAAATTCATTTAGATGGGGTTCTAAGTAGGCCACCGGCATAGCTGCTGCAAGGTGTGCCAAACACTCTCCAAGAGCTGGCCTCTGCCTGTAAAGGTAAAAGGACGAATGCAGCAAATGCTCCAAAATGATCAGTAGTAAATTATTTTACACCTTAAAAAATATGGAGTCACCTCTCAACATGTAGATTCTTCACAGTCCCCAGGGAGTAGATGCTGCACATGATCCGATAGCATGACATCTGCAGATCATCCACTGTATGCAAAGACACAGAGAGACCGAGAGTGTCAGAATTATTAATAAATAACAACATGAGTATGAAACACATGTGGAGTTTGAATGTTCTCCCTTGGCCTGCGTGAGCTCTGTCTTCAGCTTCGTCTCACTATCCAATAAAGGTTTTAAAGTGGCTGTAGGTGAGTAGTTGTCTGTCTTTCTTTAGTAGTGCTGCCATAGACTGGCAGCCTGTCCTGTCCAGGGTTGCTTGAATTGGTCACAGGAACTGGATAAGTGGTTATAAGAATGTATGGATGGAATATAAAAGACGAATAAGCACTCACAGATGACATCATCTCCAAATTGGTGCTGAGCAATGTGATCAAACAGGGAGGTGAGGACTGGGAGCAGTGCAATGGTGGTGTAGTTGATGTTCTGAGAGACACCTTTCACTTGCTGACAAAAAGAGAAGCAGCACATGATTACGGACTTGGATAGATGGGTTCTAATTTGTGAATGTCCATATTAAATATCATGTACCTGATTGCCTTTCGATACTTTGCCCAGTTTGAGATTTTCAACCATCTTCTCAATATCATCAGCAGCACTCTCAAAGAACGATCGTAGCCCTGCTTTAACAATCTCAGGTCCAGACTTCATTACCGTCCTAATGAGGCAAACACAAAAGGTTAAAAGGAAAAACATGAAAAATAAATATAAAACCGTTTTATAGCATTCCTAAGAAGAAGAAAAAAACCTTGCATCCAGTGATCGAGCCAGAATGTGAAGACAGTTAACAATTGCTGGGGCATCCGTTCCTGCAAATATACAAATAAATCTACGTCGTCACATATTGTATATCCATAAAAATATGGAGCAATGGCACTTAGGCTAACCTGGGTGACAGAATGGTGCATTACAGCTCACAAAATACAGAAACACACATAAACAGAGAAAAGAGTGAAAAGATTGGTAAAGAGAGGTGCTGCATGTTTGCCATCTTACCAAAGAGAGAAACTCTGTGCCTCACCAAAGCAGACATTTTACAGAAGATACTACAAAGCGAAAGAAAGGAAAAGGAAGAAAAAGAAGACTCAAAGAAAAACCAAAAGCTCATAAAATGAGAAACATAACATTTGAAGAAAAAAAACCTCAACAAATATATATGTTTCTGTGTCATATCTTTATAACAGAGACATCACCTTGCAATCATCTCCTTCTCCTTATTGGAAGAATGCCCGCCACTACCCAGGACTTTTGCGGGTGTAGACAAAAAGTAGAGGCAGTGATTTTTGAAATATTGGTTTATTAGAGGCATCAAGATCTGAGAGAGAGAATTCAGAGGGTTTTTCCACATTTGGTACAGAAATAGGACAAGTTTATTTTAAAATTTTAATTCACACAATAGTCTCACCTTGGCAAAGAACTTGATTTCCTGTTCATGGGGAGACTTTTCCACTCGTCCACTGCTAACCACGGCCTCTGTAAAACAGATTGCGATATAAATAGCACAAAAACAGAGGAAAAACTTGAAGGTACACCACACTATTTTTCATCTTTGCCCCACAATACCAAGATGTGCGATGAACTCCTGAGCGATTTCCATCCATTTCAGCAGCTTCTGAAGGAAACCGTACGCAAATCTCTTCTCAATGGATGATATGTCCGACTCCATGTCTTTAAGGCCTCTAAAGTCGGGGAGAGTTTATATCTTAAAAATTGATCTGTGATAACAATGAAAGACTTCCTGTTCAGAATTTGTGCCATAATCAAACACTATTTTAAGAAGCAGCAATAATGCCATGTCCATAATGGTTTCTTATACTGAAAGAAGTAATGCTCATAAACAGAAACCAGTACTTTTTATTGAAAAATCTGTTTTAATAACTTTTTCTATCATGGTCGTACATCGTAATACAGTCAGTCTGTTATGCATCAGTTTATTTCAGTCAAGATGAAGCCTGTAATTATGTTTCATTTTGAAAAGACAGAAGATTGAAGTCAGTGGTTAAACTCTTTCTGGTATGCCCCACCTTAGAAGCCATGTTCAGGTTCCCTATCGATTATTTTTATCAATCAACACCAATAAAAACAGCCAAAGTTGAATTTCAGCAACAGCAAACTCTTTGCTTCTTTATTTTTTGTAAAAAAAAATCCTATTCAACTTAGTGTCACTCCATATGTTTCTCCAGGTTCTCCAACCTACACCTGCAGTGGCTGTTTTTGCTACTAGTGGGGCCGACCCACAGTCTGAGAGTCACTGATCTACGTTACCTGATAAAAAATAAAATATATTATACTGCTCATTTTTGTATAAAATTAATACAAATTCCTTCATTTTTAGGAACTACTGATTCAAAAAGTAGCTTGCATAAATTTACTTTAACATGAACCAATGTTCAATGCTGCCCATTCTCAACTATTTCATCATTACCTTGTGACAGCATATCCATTAAGCTGCAAGAACTTCAGCAGCTCATATGCCTTCTCTCTGTCTCGTGCCTTTTCTTTAGCTGTCAGAGTATCGTAGGGCACGAGCAGAGGATGTGTTCCACCTCCTGCACAAACAAAAGCACACTATTTGGAAAAGCTCAGTCTTTCTTTCTTCTTATATTCCACACTCAAAAGAAAAAGAAAATCACCTTTTGCTTGCAGCTCCATCTTTTTCTTTCTTCCCCAGGTGTTATGGTAATTTTCTGCCAGTTGTTCTGCCATTGACTATAAGCAGATATAAATGTTGGTAAGATGCTAAAATTACAAAATAGAAAGATGTAACATTTTAATCCCGTACCTGCAGATCTCTCGAAAGAGCCATATGGGAGATATCAATGGGCTGTGGACTATAGCCATGGCTTGGATCATAAGTTGCCTAGAACAGAAAGATTGTTATACACTCTACTGTACAACAAGCAACTTTATTATTAAGTATTAATGCAGTCAGTCAAGTGCTCCAAACAGCTGTATACCTGTGCAGTCTGTGAGATTTTTCGTGATGTTGCCTTCTTCTTCTCTGACTCTTCCTCCTCTCTAGCTTTTTCCATGTTCCATTCCCATGCAATCATGGCTTTGATTGACTCTTTAATGGGCCATCGGTAGATTTCTTTGTCCTTTAAGAAAAGTCAGTGTGAGCAGAAACAAATGCACACTCTACAGTAAGATTCAAGATGCTCTGTGAACGTACCTTTTCTGAGAATGTCTTGTACGGTCTAAGCATGGGGTGGGTTTTTGCATTTTCATCCAGTGTCTCACCATATGACCAGTTATTCTGAATCTGAAACATACATGGCCATATACAGCATGAATTACAGCTATCAGTCATGCTTACTATGTGTTTCTTTTGATTTATATATACTGATGAAAGTATAGATGAATCAAATTAACCTAATGTGTTGGTCCAGATTAGTATTAAATTATTTCGAGTGATGACAATGAGTGAATACAAAACTTTACCTTTTCAAAGGCCCATTTGTCATGAGTGTATTCAGCATATCTGTTAATAAAGGGATCCAATCTCTCGGGGATGATAGTGCTATGGTTGGAAGAAGCATCAGAGTAAAATTAGATTTAATTACAAGACAGAGAGATGATTCATTTTAGCAAAGTAAAAAGCCCCTCACTTTGTTGTATCCACAGGTTTAGGATCAAAGTTTCCCTCTGCATCTACTGATGCCTTTTTCTCTGTCTTGGAGGAGTAGCTGGCATCTACATAGTCAGGAGGAATGGCTCCAGCAATGGCACAGATGCAAGGCATTGAAATTTTGAAAATTTCTGCATCAAATTTCTGGAATCACAATAAAAAATATTAAAATATCCATCCAGCATTCAATCCATCCAGCCATACAACCATCCGTCATCTAATAGGCCAACTATTGAACTGAAAAAGCAAAATAATTTGCAGGAGTTACCTTGTGAGCTAGTGATTCAAAGATCCCCCAAAACAGTTTGCGCGTCAGATGCAGCTCCTCTTCTGATGCAACTCCAAAATTAGCCCAACCGTTAGGGAGGCAATAATATTTCCAACAACGCTCATAGTGATTGGTTAAAAGCTGCAGAACACAACATAGCAAAAGTGAAACAGTAAAACTGAAAGGAAATTATTCTTCTGTTAATAGTGAAAACATTTTACAGGGCCCTCATACCTTTAGAGGCATTTTGGCATACTCATTGAGAATGGGCACATCAAATACAAGCCGCCTTAGCAGATGCTGAAGCATAGAAGGACGTAGATGCCTGAAGAAAAAATAAATTAACATCTAATCTAAACCTGGCAGTATTAAATGACATGCAAGGCATCCTATCATGTTAAACTCACTTGCACAGAGCCATGAGGCACTCTTCAATAATGTCTCTTTGGGCTTTTGTGAAAGCTCGTCCACGAGACAGCCGGTAGATTGTGTGCAACATAGAATCAATCATTATGGCTCGATGGTCACTGCCAGCAAACAGCGGGGCACACTTGGTGATGAGTGGCAACACAGCAGAGCAGAGGTAGCGGTTCAAAGCCAGAGCCATCTCAGTGGTGCTAAAAGCAACCTGTTGGCAAGAAATCTTAGCAGTTATCTGAGTCTAGATGAGCTTTGCACTTGTCCCAGAGAACCAAACAAAAACGGTGTGAACTGTTCGAGCCTTACCGTATCCAGGGAGGCAGCAGCTCTCATGTCAGGCAAAAAGCCCACCTCCAGTACATGGAGAAGGAAATCTTGGTTGTCAATACCATAAACTCTGTCCAGGAACAGCACCATGGGAGCCTTGTGATCTGGCACAAAGCTAGCTGACATCTTCGGTTCAATTATGCTGTTGTCTAACCACAACATGAAGAAAACATTTGGGAAAAATAATTAAAATCAATGAAAACCCAGAAAGAAAGGATCTAACAGCACACAGCTGTGTACAATGTAGGACAACAAGTAAAACTTGCATGTGCCACAACTGGGATAATTTGTTGACTTAATGAATATATAACTAATTTATTATGAATGTTCACCTTTTCCAAAAGTGGGAATCTGAAGAGGAAGACTGATGACTCCCACCAGATCCTCTATAGGGACCAGAGACCTCAGAATGGCCCTGATCCTGAGAGCCTCACCCTTACCAGCCTGGATCAACTGTAAAGACAAACACACTATAAATGTTTATTTCCTTTAAAACTAATATTTTTGGATAAGTTCAGCATGGCAGCTTACATGCATCTCTGGAGCACATCTTCCCAGCAGGTCAATAAGCGCGGAGTAAAAGGACATGACGGAATTTCCCAGGTGAACCCTGTTCTCCTCGTGCTGTTCCTCTCCTCCAAACCTTTTGGTAAAAACATGTCTCTAATCTTTCTGCAACACTAGAGCAGATAATACAATCCTTCCAATGAAGCCAAAAAGCTCTTACATGGGAAAGCGTCTATCTTTCTTAACACTAGGGCCATCTCTCGCAGGGTCCTCTGATATTTTGATTGCCTCCTCAATTGCAGCCAGGAGTCCATTACCACCCTCCCCTCTCAAGGCTGGGCCAAAGCACTCAGGTCTACGGATGAGGAGACGTACCACCACATTTGCATTCTCCTCTACGCTTTCTCCTACAGGAAATAGAGACCATAGTACTTATAGGTTATTGATATAATTGAGAATCATAAATAACGAGGAAATTAAAATGAAATGTTGCAAATGTGCAGCAAGAAAATTCAAAACATCTGACCATTGACAAAGACAGCAAATCGAAGAAAGTCAAGATATTTCTCTCCACCACAAGGATTCCAGCCGATGTCAGGGTATCCTTTAGCCAGTAGCATTGGACAGCTCTGAAGTCCACATCCAGCTAAATACTTCACTACCTGCAAAGATTATCAGTGTATTCAAGTCAGGTTGAAAATCTATAAAGAATTTGAGCAGATAAACTTTGTTTTACCATTTCAAGATCCTGCTCCTGAAGAGCCAATGCCAGCTCGTTATTGTCAATACAAGACGCTGCAGCCACATCCAAGGGGGTGGAGCCACGCATTCCTAAAGAAAACAACAAAAGCAGTGTTCAGGTTTATCACAGTCCACATGTGAGAAATAAATCATCGAGACTAACGTTGGATTTCAATAAACACAATCACCTAGGCCAATGCCACTGTTCTGCAGAAGGTAGCTGAGGTGGTCAAACATGGAACGCTGATTTTGACGACTGATGCGACAGAAGTAGCAGAGGAAACGGCAGCAGTTTGTCACCACCCGAGGAAATCTGATCTCCTGTAGGAATAAAGCAACAGAAGAAGTAAGTTACATAAAATAGTAGATTTTATTTATTTTATACATTTGTCTTTAAAATAAATTCACTATGTTTACTACAAACATACTTTTGAGTCCCCACCGCCAAGTACATTGACCATGACCTCCATGACAGTTTCATGCATGCCCAGAGCTCGCATCAAGTTGGGGTGCTGATAGAAAACTTTGTTACTCATGATGTTCCTAAAGAAGACCAATTCAATTTAGCTTGTATCACACGAACTTATAAAATCATTTAATTTAATGCAAGATACTGAGAAATGAGAATGAAAATTAAAATTTCATCAAACCCGATGCTTTGAATTATAAGTCTCTCCTCTTCTGGACCCATCTGGACAATAAGCAGTGAACGGATCTGGCCCAAGCACTCCAAGAGGTCCATGGTGTCCTGAATGGAAACTGCATTGATGGTGTAGGCCTTAGGAAGGGCACGCATGAGCTCACCAAGTCCATCATACTGCCTGTGAAGGAGGCTGAACATCATACGCACGAGCTCAGGGTTCTGGATGAATGACTCCTGCGCCCAGTGGATCATAGTATGTGAAATCAACTCCTGTAATGTGCCTGGTACAAAGGGACAGAGGGTTAAGTAAGAATAAGAATGGTCCTGTATTAAAATGACCCTAGTTAGATTTAATAATAGAAGACAATACTATATATACAATAAAACTACTGGGAAACACTTTTACTAAAAGATATTATTGACAATGAAAAACCACAAATCCACAAACTGATTAACTTCATGGGCAATAATCATCGGTTTTGCATTATAACATGTTGAACTTGGTAATAAATACTAACTTGCTTGTTAAAAGCAAAAAAGTCTTACTTGGTTTTTTGTCTTCTTGTGGCTCAGATTCAACCTCCTCCTTCTTCTCACGAAACTTTTTCGCCCTTTCCAGCAATCGAAGGAGCCGTCCACGGACAGAATTATCCACTTCTTCCTCTTGTTCCTCCTCTTCAACGTGAACACCTAAGATCGACATTTTAAGTAAGTCACTGTAACAGTAGGGAAAATTTTTCAACGCACACTTGATACAGGATGTGAAAACTGACCACAGTGTGCCAGCAAAGCGTTGTGAAAGGCGAGCAGAGATTCGCGGACCTCATCAGGAATCGGGGACTCTTCATCCTCAACAACGTTCTTGAAGTTCATGAGCATGTTGACCTACAGTGAGAGGAGAAACAGGCAAGTATGATCATTTTTTTCTTTAAGGAATGTTTCCTGGTAGTACATGAGTAGCTAAGCCCATTTTCTATGAGACACTTTTCGTTTTTCCACTTCTCTGTCGAAATAAAACAGAGAAAAAGAAAAATGTGTAGAAATGTAGCCAGTTTTTAAAAAATATTTTTAGCATTTATTTATACTGTTTAACAGTTCACAAATGTACTCTGTTCTCTTCGTACTTGCTCCTGTGGTGGGGAGCGAAATTCACGGGTCTTGCGA
The DNA here is from genome assembly GCA_015108175.1 of Pelvicachromis taeniatus. Classification (NCBI taxonomy): domain Eukaryota; kingdom Metazoa; phylum Chordata; class Actinopteri; order Cichliformes; family Cichlidae; genus Pelvicachromis; species Pelvicachromis taeniatus. The sequence goes on along the minus strand of VURO01049645.1, from coordinate 33,319 downwards.
GCAGTCTCCGCAGCACTCATGGTGAAGGCCTGCATAAGTTCATTGTAGCGCTGCCTCTGGTTGGACTGTATCTGGCTGACAAACTGGTCAGAAAATGCGATGATGGCCTCCACTCTGTGACGTAGCTCACAGTCACAGAAATACTGCAGCAGAGTGCACATCTAAAGGACAAAAACAAGGTATCAAGCATTCGAAAGGAGAGTTCCTTTGAATACACAAACTGTCATACCTGCAGTTTCACAGACTCTGGTAGCTTCATCTGGAAAAGTCCTTGCTCTAGATGTTCTTCTTTTCCCTCCGCGACAGTCTCTAAAGGTTTCGCCTCCTTCTCTGTTTCCTCAGCTCCTTTTTCACCATTTACCGGGTCTGTCTCCTTCACTGTATCATGTTGCACGATAGAGTCACCCTCCTCTAATGCTTCCTCTTCCTCCAGTTCTTCCTCCTCTTCTTCATAACCCAACCCATCATCCTCAAATTCCTCTTCTTCTTCCCCCAGGGCTTCCTGCTCCCCTTCTTTAATCGCTGCTACCTTGGGAAGGTCCTTCTCTTCTTGCACCTTGGCATCCCCCTCAGCAGGTTCCTCCGCTTGCTTGCCTCTAAAGACTGTGGGCTCAATCATCTTCAGGATGTGTGTGACATCTTCATCATCAAACACACCCATTATGAGAAGGGTACTGATGAGCTTTAGGATTGGAACGAAATGAAACTCAACACTGCCTCCCACAGGATCTCTCATGGCTTGACCTCCATCCTGCACTGCCTCGGTCAGCATGTTCAGAGCTTTGGTCTTTAGCACCTGAAAATATAATAAATGTAAGCTATAATGTATAAAATATACAGTATACTGCATGTAAAAATGTGATTATTAGTATATTCAGAGTTGCCCTTAAGTGCAACGACAACTCAGTCTTACCTGTAAGGGAATGACTGGACTAAGTGTGTAAATATCTTGATCTGTTCCCACAAACCCAACAGAAGAGAAATGAAGTTTTGGACGCAGACATGTAGTCAGCCCGACGCCAGGTAAAGCGTGAGATTTGTCAGAGTACAGAGTGATACTACGTGTTTCTACTGTCATTGGAACTATGAATTCCTTGTTGGTCCCCAGTCGATTCCTTTTAGCTGATTCCAGGTGCATGCTGATGAGAAGGTCATAAAAGCCACTCCTCATTGGTCCAGGTAGGTAGGTGTTCTCTATGGCGTAAAAGAGCTGCGATTCATCCACGTGGCTGCACAAAGCGTGTGCCACACGGTTGTTTCCCAGAGCACACACTGAGCTGTACAGCTTAAGAGTATGGTAATGGAATTTCAGCAAATCCATCCGTTCAGACAGCTCCAAGATGTCAATACACCTATTTAAAGTAAAGAGATATGCTGAAAAAAACCCACATATTAGCATCTTCAAATAATAAAAGATGAATACAGCAGAGATGCAGATCTGACCTATTTTCCTCAGGGATGTGAAGGGCCATCATAGTGAGTGGCTCCGTACACTCCACCATCCAGCCCAGTCTCTCACTGACACGTCCCATCTCCGGAGCTAGGAAGTTGTTGGGCATTCGGCTCCAGATAACTGGAGTTAACATCTGGACATCCAGTCTAGGAGGACATTGGGGGACTGGGTTTTTGCGTTCACTCCGAAACGTGGCGGCTGAGATCGGCATGATGTTCTAGCAAGACAAATAAGGCATTTAAAAAAGGCTGTTACACAACACAGCCGATAACTGGAAACCATATTTCCTATTTTGAAGGTTGACGACTAAACACAGCAAGTTTGTGACTGACCTTGAGCTTGCCTAATTCAAACTGAACCATATTCTGACTGGAAGGTAGAACAAAGACAGCCGGGAACAATTTTGTGTTTGGCTCCACCTGAAGGAAGATCATTTAAAACGATTACAGAATTTAACCAGGAATAGAATAGCTCTTTATTGTCATTGTCCATGTACAACAAAATTGTGGGTGCTCCACACCAATATAAACAGCAGGAACAAACAACGATATATACTAGCGAGAGGAAGGCACAATATCAGACTGAAAATGATCTAACCTGGTAAAATGTGTTGATCTCTTTTCCATTTCCAGTGAAAGTCATTAGTCCAGTGTCCAAATCAATGAGACAGCCAATCACAAAATCCTCCTGACTGACTCGGGTCTGCTGGGAGCTGCTGAACTCCCCTCCCCATACAATATAGCAATTGCTGCGTTTGATACTGAAAAAAGAAAGAAGAACCAAGAAACCAGTTATTTGTGTATGTTTATCGTTTTCGAATGAAAACACTGCTTTTTTTTTTTTTCTTTTGGGGTGGGGGGGTCTTTCCATCCATAAGTAACATACCTGTCGTGAATGTTGCCTTTATCATCACCTACAGTGACAGTTACATTTCTGACTTTACTGATATCAAAATGAGGGTCGTACTGGTGATAGTCAGGTGTTATCCAGCCAACCCACACGCCACTTAGCTCCTGTCCAGCAAACACTCGTACTGAGTAATAGTACTGGTGAACAAAGGAGGAAAATCATTGATCATAATTATAGTTAATGTTAATTATTGAATACTGGCAGTAAAACCATAAATGGGAAGTTTAGGCATGAACCTTATATGTTTATGAATATAATAAAACTACATAAGTTCAGACATACTGTAGTGGTATTGAGGATGATGTCCATGTCATCCCTGTCATCTGGTACTACATCTTCCACTAAGCGGGGCATGGTGGGTACAACAGGGGGTGGAGTTATTAACGCTGCCTTTTTAGCCTTGAAAAGGAAACTGCAAAGAACAGCAGCAATTACGCTACCACTAACAAACACAATATCCCATCGGTAGATTTGGTAGATCCACTTCTAAAGTGGTGCTATGTGATTCCATACCCTTTCTTCTTGCTTTTCTCAGTGGAAGCATCCTTCTCGTTTTCTCCATTTTTGATAGCAGGGGTCTCTTTAGGAACCGAGGTTTCCTTCTTCTCTTCCTCCTGCTCCTTGCGAGTAGCAGACTTTTTGAGTATTTCAAAGTCAGAGCCTGGGTCCACCTCCAACACTTCATCCTCAGGGATGGTCAAAGTGCGAGTAAGAAGAGTGGTCCCTGCTGGGATTTTGAAGGTCTCATGAAACTCAACTGGCATGCTGAGTCTGAAGAAGAGCAGATCTGTGTTGGCATTCTGAGATCCGAATGTCTTGTGGGTCGCTTTAATACAAGGGGGAGTATCAACTGTCCCATCAACGCGTGACACCTAGTGCACAGACAAACAGGTCCTGGTTGTGATCTGGAAATTACTTATTCAGCGTGGAAACAAACCATTGTAACAGATGACGCAGAGTACCTCAATGTGAGGATGATCAGCTGGGACAGGAATAAACTGGGGAAGGCTCTTGCTGAACCACATGGTAATGTCTCTTTTCATGTTGATAGCAAAGGGTTCAAACCCTTCCTGTAGGCCACAGATGGTAAAGTAACGAAGACTGCTGACGTTCTGACCCAGGTTGATCCTGCCCACCTGAGACAGGCCCAGACTGCACACAGGTATGAAGCCTGGAGGTGTTTGAAATATGCACACACATGAAATAGACATGGAATAGACATCCAAATGTACTCACTTTTTATTGTACCTACCTTCTCCTATCTCGATATCCTTAAAGGCCATCTCTGAGCCTGAGTCACTGATTAGCATTTCTCCATTGAGTGTGAACATGATGTTCATCTCAGTGAGGTCAATCATACAACCCACCACATCACCAGATTGCCACTGACGGCCAAATGGCTCATTTCCTATGTGCCAACGTTGGGCCTAAAAACAAAATAACTAGTTTAATAGTTTAATACCAGACAGATGTTGGCACCCATCATAGTGTAGAAACAATGGTCTCCCACCTTAAAGCCATTGAAGACATATGCCAGCTCATCTGCACCAAGTTCAGTGTCTGCACGAACATTGGGTCTGGCCCAGCCGACTCTCATCTCTCCAACTGTCACAGCCTCAAATTCAAAGTACCACTTCCCTTGTGTAACAGCGTAAGATTTCTCTGCTCTGAACACTCTGATTTTATCTCCACGGGAGCTGCCTGGTCCATGCCCACCTATAAAAGCACAAACCCACTAATGAACACTTTAACAGTTAAAAACCTTGTACATTTCTTTAATAAAGGATCTTCCAAGATGATGTCAAAAACATGATTTACTGCTTTTATATAACAGTGGAAACTTACTGCTCTCCTGATCAGGTGGTTCTATGTTGTAACCGTAACCAATCAGAGTGCGAACAGAGGCACAAACTGTGTCTCTGTTGGTCTTTTTTGTCTTTTCATCCAGGAGGTTATAAGGAACCAGACGAGGATTGCGCTTGTTCATTATGTCCTTTACCAGAAAATAATACCAAACATTAAAATATAATCACACACACACACATATATAAAGCAGATATTATTATAATTATTTTAATTATTACTTGTCATGGTCCAGGGTCCTTTTGACCCAGTGTTTTGAGTTTTCATGCATTTTTGGTCATTCTGTAATATTTTTGAGTTCACTTGTATTCTATGGTTCCTCGGTTATTCTGTTCAGTATGGTTTATTATATTTCCGCTTGTGTCTTTGCCCTCTGTGTCTCCCCCTGGGTGTCTGTGTTCATACAGTGATCTGAGTCCTTGTGTTTTGTTTCCCCTCCTTGTGTTTCATTCCATCATGTTTATCCATGTTCCCCCAGTCTGTCATGTCTGCTCTCTCCCTCGTCTTCCCTCGCTCGCTCCCTCTCGCCAGCCTCTCCTCCACTCCCGCATCATGTTTCCTGTTTTATTGTGAAGGTATCGTCTTTCCATGTTCGTTCTGTTCAGTCTTGCCTCCCCTGTCTCGTTATGGTTATTCGTGTCAGCTGTGCTCCCCGTCTGTTCTCACCTCCCTCATGATCCTTCTGTGTATTTATGTCCGCGTCTCCATCAGTTCTGTGTCGCGTCCTCCCTCATAGCTGTGTGTCTCTCCCCGTGTTTCTCTAGATTACTAAATCCCAGTTTAGTTAAGTTCTCTTTGTATCACCTCCACACCAGCAAATAAAACTGTGTTTTTGAGTTCATTTTTCATTTCCCTGAGTTTGCATTTGGGTCCTCTCGTGCCTGCACACAGCCGCTTTGTGACATTACTAGCAAATCCCTGTGTTACATGTGGGAGATGGGGAGCATTCTAGCATACATATAGAATAACCATTATAGTACAATGATATGGAACATTATATTGTGACACATCTGACATTTTATTTGGAGTCAGTCAGGAGAATTTGGTGCAACTGAACTCTCAAATGTAAAAAATATGAATGATTTTGGAATTTGTATAAAATATCTGAAAATAGATGCCATGCAGATGTTGGCATCAGGATTGATTTACTCATCTAAGAGGAGATTGGGAACACACAGACATCAGCACACATATTCTACAATCATTCTAGTATGATGATGATGATTCATTATAATTTTTGTGATTCCATAGAAAGAATGGTGGTACCTGGACAATACTGTATGTCCATCCCTGGCGGACTCGGTCTCTTGCCCAAACATTGTGTCCATTTTCTGCCAGTCTCTCCACTAGAGTGTTTTGATTAGGAGTCAGCTTGACGTGGTTAAGGTCCAAAGGGGCCGGCTTGTATCCGTTACTCTGCATGTACCTAATTAACAATGCTATGTGATCAAAATGGGTCCCGGAGAGTCTTTACAGAGTGTTATGGTATAGAATGATAAAAAAAAAAATAACTTCACAAGTTAAAGTTATTAATGTTTTTGTAGCTCACGTTTTAGGGAGTTTGGTCCTTTTGAGATTCTCTTCTGCTTTCTCATCTCCCATTCCTACATGACAGCCTAGTGCCAACAGAGTCCTGTGAAATGAATCACACAAAACATTAGGAACACAAAGAGATGAAAGCCCAGTGCTGTTAATTAAGTGAAGAATCCACAGTACTTCAGTGTCTCTCCAGACATTGCTAAATTATAGTTCTTCTCAGGTTCAGGCAGACTCTGGAAATCTACCAGGCAGGGGTGCAGCTTCTTGTTATCATCACGAAACTTTTAACAACAAAGAGTGCAAAGATTTTTAAAACAAAACAGCTGATGTATACAACAATATGTTCTGTGGGAAATATAACCAGTACTGAAACACTCACTGGTCCATACGTCCACCCTTGTTCAATACGGGTAACAGCCCATAACTCGTGGCTGTTTTCTGCGAGCTTCTCTCGAATGCGCTCCAAATGAGGTGGAAGCACAATCTGAAATAATACAAAATACGAAATAATCTGAAATAATCAGCACAGTGTGAAGAAAAGAAAATGAAAGCAGTCAAAACTGGATTTTACCTGTATAGTGTCAACTGGACAAGGTGTGAAGGCTGTATGTGAAAGGGACTGAGTTGGACCCAGCAGATTTCGGACGCCATCGAAATCATGCTTATACTCTTTGATGGGCTCGATCCGCAAACGGTCCCTGGGCAGCACTGCTTCATAGCACGGAGCGTAGCCTGGGGGTGGGAGAAACTTGAAATGCCCATGACGACCTCCAAGAAGAAATCGCAGTCTTGCATTTGGAAAAAAAAATGACATTAGCTGGTTTACAAAACAATTATTTAAATACCTATAATGCAATTATTAATAAATAAAATAATATCTACTCTATAAATGTACAATATCCCACCTCATGCCTGCAGAGAAGCTCACAACTGGAAAGAAGAGTCCATCTAGGTTGAAGTTCTCAAACATTCCCTGTACAGGATGGCCATTTATACGAAAGGAAATGCTGGGCACGCTCAGATCCAAGCAGCAGCTGATCACATCCTCTGCTGCCAGGAGGTGTTGATTTGCTGCGGCAACATGACGTGGAACACGTCCTGCAGACACATGAAGTGAGTATAATTATATTTTGTAGTTTACTATTTCTGAAATTCATACAGAAGACATCTGAACAGCAAAAGTCTGCACTAGAGATGGTGCTGAAGATGCAAAAAACCTCTGAAAGTGTGTGTACGGGGATGTTTTACACATGAGGGATTAAGCTGCTTCCCTCCATAGGACACTTGATTGGAGAGCCACGAGCGAGACAACTGACTGGTGTTCTTCCACTCCTATACGGAGCTGAACATGACTGCACAACTGAAAGCCTTGTGGAGGCTGCTCTTAGATTTCAAGAGGAAACCAAAATGGAAGCTTATTTGGAAACTTTCTGTTAATACCCAAGAACAATCTACCAAAATGTATATGAATAAGATGAGAAATAAGGCAAGGTTTTTGAAACCTCAATTTTAAGTAAATAAGGATCCGAAAACTGGGAGTCGAAAAGGCAACATGAACAACTGCTGGAAGCAAAATTAACAATCCTGTGCACATTTACCATAAACCATAGTAGATTTTACCTGACCAGAGGTGAAGGCCATCAAAGCCATACGAGTAGAGATCATCTCCAACCCCGTTACCCCCCCAGCCTTCTCCTCCACCAGGATAAGGACTGTAGCCCTCTGTCAGAGCCCAACCTACACGAAGATGATATGGCTGAGCTGTAAGGAATGGCTCCACGTGATCCACCATCACCTCAAAATACCACTTCTTATACTGAGTGGATCCTTCGCAAGTTCCAAGGAAAACGTTGGGTCTCATGCTGAGGTAGGATTACAATAAATGCCAGAGGAGTCAGAGGAGTTGTTTAGATACTTTGGTGAAATCAACAAAGATAAAGAACTTCACTATAATCTGACCCACCTGGTTACATAGTTGATGATGTTAGTTTGAAGTAGAAGCTCACGTCCTGGTAACAGATTCTCTGTGATGAGATTCTGATTTGACCTTACAGCGACCCCATTACACACACAGAGGGAACAAAGCACATCCAAGACCTGTCAGGAAAAGGTTTATAGAAATTAACTCACTGCACTTTATCAGTTCACATGTTGCAGTTTTTTTGCAGTATGCTCAGAAAACAGCGTGGCGTTTCTGACCTTATGATTGCGTCCATGCTTATCCAGCAGAGAGATGATTGATTTGATGTGATTCTCTTGAATAATATTCAAAACCTCTGGACTCTCAATCAGGACGCAATATAACACCTCCAGGATTCCTATTGTCGTAAAAATATGACAATATAAAAATACACTGTAATGTTTTGGGCTTTATATTAATTTGTAGAAGATCAACATAGTACATGCATATGTTCTCAGAAAAACAAAACAAAAGGTAAAATATAATGCAACTGAAGACAGCACAATAAGTTCAGTTTTATCAACCCTCTGTCATTATAAAACAAAACCAGTTTCCGCCAGTTTCATGCCCTAGATACCTGAAGATGCTTCCAAACGATCCAGTTTACTGACCAGCCAGTCAAGGTTGTCGCAGAAGAGGGCGCAGTTAGAACGGTTACCTCTGATCAAAGAAGCTTCACAAAAGAGTAGAAGCAGAAAAGATAAAAAATGCAACAGACTCACAAACAAGACGTGGTGACACTAATGATTATTAGTCTTAAACAGTGAATGAGTGAAATAAACCATCATTTGGACATACCTAGCAATTCATACAGTAAATTCACAATCTCTTTCCACGACTCAGCAGCTTCTTCCCCAGCATACTCTGAGAAATGGGCTGCTGTGTTGTACACATTGAGGCGATCAACGCAGTCCAGAACAAGTGTAATCATTCCCTGTTACAAGCAAGTAAAACTGAAATACAAGCACTGACCAAAAATGAAACCGATCAAGCAAAATGTTCATCCAGAATTCAGCTGTTCTCATGAACAGTGAGTCCTCCTTATCCAAACTAACCTCTTCCTGAAAAAGGTTCTGTCTGTTTTTTAGGGAGCGGAGCTTGAACTGCTTGTCCTCGTGCTCCAGTTCTTCTTCAGGGGGTCGGAAGTAGAAAATGAGATCCTGCAACGAGAGCACCACTGTGTCCATAGGCAGAGACGGGGCATTGGCAGATTTATTTTTTCCACTTAGAGCATCAAGTCCTCTGGGAACATAAAGAGAATACAGAAGACATGAGAATACCACAACAAACATGACACATATATTAAAAAAAGAACAAGAAAATGACCCATATAAAAGATGGAAACAACATATAAAATGCTACTTGATGAACTGGCTGAAGAGGCCTGTTGTGCTGTAAATCATCCTGGCAGCTTGAGACTCTTCAGTCTGAGATCGAGCAACTGTGAGTGCATCATCCATGTGACCTTCTTTGTGGAGTATGGCCTACGAATCAAACATGGGTGTACTTCAAACATATGTATATACTCAACACTCATACTAACAAGAGTCAATGCTTTCTGCTTTACCTTTCTCTTCAGAGGACCTAGACGTGCAGATTTGGCATCAACAGCAGCATATGTAAGCCACAGGCCAGATGAAACATGCTGTACGAAGCACATGGACTCTCCATACTTAATCTCAGGTATGCCCATGCCCTCCACATCTCGTTTCTGGGTCACTTCAATTTTTTCCTGTAGTTTAAATAAAGTGTTCCCTTTAAGACTGTAATAACTTGTGCTGACAGACACTGCCTTTTATAGCTTTCACTTTGCACAATGACCTTTGAAATCCTGAAGCAAAAGGCTGACATCTTGGAATTTGCCTTCTCTGGGTCCACCAACAGAAGTCCTTTCTCCTCATCCAGACAAAGGTATCGGCCTGTTGTTATGTGACGTATCCGGAAGGACTGGCCCCACTTAATGTGGCCTCCACTCCAACTACCAACGGGCACACACAAATGAGTATCAGCCAAAACATGAAGTCACTCTAACTGCAAAGGAATCATCACACTTACGCAATACGTAGTGGCTCAAGTCTCCATAAGGATCGAGCATGACTGCATACTGGCCCTCCTTCGTAATGAGCAACTCTGGAAAAAACATGCCAGTCACTGATGTGCAATGTGCATCAGAAAATTTCAAATATGAAAATTCCAAAATATAAGGATCTAATTTTCCACAACTTATATGTAGCAGTAATTTTAGTTCATGTGCACATTTTGACAATTTAAGAGCCATTTCAAGATCACAGATTACAAGTCCAGACCAATGCAGTCTTGACTTCATAGTGCAATTTTATAGTGCACTATGAAGCATTTTCATGTATTCAATGCTTTACTATTGCCAACACATAAAAACATCACTTTAAGGGAAATGTTAAAACTGACAATTTCCCACAATCCAAGTTAGCCCTGAGTACCTGTGGACTGAATTATATTAAAGGTGCTCAAATCTGCCTAAACAGTGGATGTGACATTTATTCCTACTTATCAATACCTTGCATCAGTACACTAAAAGCAGCTCCCTAACAACAAAAACTATTCCAGCACAAGATAGGATGTAAAGGGGTGTCCACACAGGAAGCCACTAGCAGTGACAGTGCAACCCAAGACCAATGAAGGTCAGCGACAAGAAATAGGCAGTCTATATTTCAATTTTATGTCAACCTTGAGACCAGCAATTTAAGAGACCAATAAGAGCACAGGATACCAATGATTGGCATTTGGCTAGGTAGTAAATACCTAGCCAAATGCCTAGGCAACCAGAACCTGGATTGACCAACCATCAGAGACGAAGCAATGCATGACAAGCCAAAAGTTCACATATGGCCAAAAGCTCAATACAAATCATATTTTGCTACTAACAATATTAGCTAGCTGGCTGCTATCCGGTGAAGCTAGCAGTTCATCTGGCTTAGCAGGTGAGACAATGTTAGATAACTTTAGCCATAAGAAAGACCCACTTTGGGGCTTTCAACACAGTCTCATAATGCCACACACTACTAAAAAACAGCAAGTCCTAAAAATGTTTAAAAACATCTGCGACACACATGTAAAGCTATAACAATCAAAACCTATGAGTGTGGTATTTATGTTGTTAATATTGGATTGCTTTTACTGCCATGAAAGACACTAGTCACCTGCGCTGGTCATCCCCTTGGTCAGCTGCTGGGATTGCCAAACACTCATCCATATGACCGTGGAACAGCCGGAGCACATACCCTCCAGTCAGAAAACCTAGAGACAAAGAGCTAGCTTAGGGTTAGGTTAACTGGGATTTTTTGCAGAAAGAAAATAACATACCTTCAGCTAGTTCACATCCAGACATTACAGGGGTCATGGTCCACAGAGTTTGCATGAAGGAAGCATCTACCATTAAATCACCACTAGCATAGGACAGGTGCTGCAAAGAGTGCAGGTGGTAATATTAGTAATACTGACTGTAAACTCTTACTTTTGATGCAAGTAAATGCATGTGGTCGTGGTTACCAGGTATCGCTCTGAAGAAACACTGACAAGAATGAGGTCATCTCCCACTCTGACCTTCTCTCCTTCAGACCTTTGCTTAGAGGCTGGATGGATGGTCCACCAGCAGGCCTCTCCTGTAATGGATACCCAGATCTTTTTGTAAAATCTACATTGGAGTGTGATGGACATGTTGAGCAAAAATGTTCGTAGTCACCTGTGGAGTCTTCCTGCAAGCCCACATCAAAAGCCAGTTTGTCCGTCAGTGAGCGCGACGTCGTCAAACAGCTCAAATACTGCAGTGGAAAGACAGAGATAACACTTCCAGTCAGCTTTAAGAAGAGGATATGATGGAGTAGAAGCAACCACAGTAACTGAAAATGTACTTACCATGCTGGAGTGGGTGTGTTTCAGGAGGATGGCATGTCCATACAGGAGGGTTCGATGACCCCCACCTTGTGACGACTGAGTGGAGAAGGCAGAAGACGATTCAGTGGTTAATGTATTAATGAGATAAGTTGATTGTAATATTGTGAACAAGTTATTAGAAACAACTTCAATAAATTTTGACACATTCAAAACTCAGATTTTAGTACTGGACAAAAGGAAACCTGAGCAAACTTACCCATTTGTCCAAATCGACTGCCTATGATTTACAGGTGGGAGATGTACGAAGTCAGAAAAGAAACAATGTGAATATAAGTTGATTGCAGCAAAAGATTAAGTCAAAGAACTTGTATGTATTATATCACGTGTAACTTTGTAACCTGTAAATCTTACCTCATCCACAGAGGAGTTGGACAACATCTCCTGTAATGCTCGCACAGACAGGGATTGCTCCAAAATGAAGCAGCAGATGGCGAGGTCTGGAGGGACATTCTGAAACACACAACAGCCAGTCAGCCTGGTGAACAACAGCAATGCAAGCTCTCAAAGTATATCATCGCATTGTGTCCTATAAATACCTGAGCATTCGATGTGGTCTCGAGAAAGCACAGACGATTTCCAAAACCTTCACATGACAGGCACAGCTTGATCTGTTCCTTAAGAATAGATGCAGTGCACTGCAGCACTACTTGGTCATCCTACAAGGATCAAATAAACTTGATGCAGAGTATGCATTTTGACAGGAAAACATGCAAAGGAGGGTCTGTCAGAAAAGGCTTTCAATCAAAGAATAGTTTGGATTTCAAACAAATAATTAT
>VURO01049645.1:0-20866 GCA_015108175.1 Pelvicachromis taeniatus | reverse complement strand
CAAACAAATAATTATAAAAGCAAAATGTGCTGGATAAAGCTTTCTGTTTATTCTGAGATTTTTTTTATCATTGTGGTGGTGGCGCAGCTGCAGGAGAGGCTGATGCACCTGGAGCTGCATCACGACGCCCCTGCATAAAATAGTACTGGGTCCTGAGTGTTGTGTTGTTGTTGTTGTTGGGGTATGTTTGCGGGTGACTGGAAAGCTGCAACCGCATGTTGTAGCAGCAACCGGAGTATTAATAAAGGGATGCTGAAAAGCATGGAAATGTCATTGGGTCTGCCGTGGTTCTGTTACATTCCCACCGGCGGCAAGACACAGCTTCCTGCTTGCCAGCTTGGCCACCATTTGGGCAGGTCCTTTCCTTGCTGGCCCAGTCCTGGGTCTGTTGCGCCCCCCTCCTGGGTTTCGGCACCTATGTAACAGAACCACGGCAGACTCGATGACATTTCCATGCTTTTCAGCATCCCTTAATTAATACTCCGGTTGCTGCTACAACATGCGGCTGCGGCTTTCCAGTGGCCCGCAAACATACAACAACAACAACAACACAACACTCAGGACCCAGTACTATTTTATGCAGGGGCGTCGTGATGAGCCGATGCAGCTCTGGTGCGTCGGCCACTCCTGCAGCCGTGCAACTGCCACGCCCACCACATTCATATAGACAAATATTAAGAATCAAACTTGGGTCAAACAGTGAATATTAAGAAGCAGCGTAATGTAAATGCTCAATTTTTAACACTATATAAAAATTTATATCTATCTGTCTGTTTTTTTTTTTCAGGAGTTGGGCAAACTTGGCACATAGATATATCATGAGTCCCTGAAGGTTCAGATTTATATAAATTTTTATGACATCATCATATTGCCTAGCAGAAGGCTAAAATAACCTGCTTTTAATCACTTTTAACACCGTATAGAACAATTGTACTATCATTTTTATACAACAATTGCAGCTTATTTCTAACTATCTATAAACTTCAGTTACGCATGATATAATATACTATTAACACCATCAGGCTGCCTGGAAACCACCCAGCAACAGGCTAAAATGGCTAATTGTTTGCCTTTACACAGCAAAACTTTCTTATTAAAGCATCCTACTGTTTTAATATCATGTCCTTTTTAACTACAAAAACTGATATATACTTGATATATTAAGTATAAAGTATAAAGTATATTAAGTACATGCTTTTATAAGGTGTCATAGGTTCAAAAATGCTAAAAAAAATGGGTAACTTTAAGCACTTATGTGCCTATTACACCTTATAAAAGCATCATGTCATTTTAATTTGATGGCCAACAGCACACACGGGCCGAACAATACTGTAGCACAGGCACGTCCTGTTTTAATTTAAGAAACAACTTGCTTAACAACATGAATAATAAAGTTGAGACAAATAAATTAACCTGCAATAAAATGTGATTTTTCAAGCTACTCCCCAAGTTTGAGCCTCTGTGTTGTGTTACTTTTCAGTGCATGTCATTGGCCACAGATCCCTAAGCCCCTTTCTTTGGCTCTGAGACCCCAGCACAGCTCTCTATTTCAGGCTGCTGCACCTGCTGTTCACACATCCCTTTCTGGAAAGCAAAAGATATTTAGGATTTGACAGCCAGGAAAAAAATCTCCCCACATTGCACTTGTGCAGTAATGCAATTAGTCATGTTTTTACAGGAGAGAAATATATAAAGCCTCACTTTGAGCCACCTCAACTCAAAATTTCATCCACTGCTGTATTTTAAAATTGCAAAATATTTAATTTCTCTCTTTCCCCATAGCTTATACCCAACGAGGAATACTAAAAGGAGTTTATTGATTGTCAGAACTTGAAAAAAGAAAAGTCTAAAAATTGATACTGATATTTACACAAGTATCTATTGTAGTGTTGGGGTACCCTGGCTCAAGTTAAATTTTCATTTATGGTGAATTTTGAAGAAACTATTTAAACTAAAAACATAAATCTATGAACTAAAACCCATAAATGACATATTCTCAGTCTTAGCTTTTCAGATCTGGAATAGTTCATCAAAGTCTTTTGGTGTTAATAGTCCAGTACAGCTACACAGCTCTACCACTGTAATTCTACTTTTTCTTTTGTTATATTGCTCAGTTTTACACAGATCACAATATCATATTAACATAAAAATACAGTTTTATTATTGTCACTTAATTTTATGATCTGATCACAGTCTTTTCATATTATTAACCTTTGGCATAAAAGTCAAGTCTAGTGACTACCTAATCATTTACAACCTTAAAGCAAAAAGTGCTGCACATCTTGTATTTGACCTTAACGACCATTCAGCAAAATATTATAGATCCTTCATAAACTGACAGTCCTGCAGGATCACAACAGCAGTTTTTATCAGGGAAGCTATTAAGCATCAATGTAATAATCCACCTAGACTCACTAGTCATTTTATTACATGCACCCTGCTTGAGTTTTCAGTTTGCTCCCCCTTTTGCCTTAATTCTTCATGGAATTCAAGAAAGATGATTCAAGAAAGATGTTGGAAACATTCCTCAAACATTTGGGTTCATATTGACAGGATAGCATCACACAGTTGCCGTGATTTGTTGGCTGCACATCCATGATGTGAATCTCCTGTTCTACCACATCTCAAAGATGCTCTTCTGGACTGATGATGTGGTCACTGTGGAGACTATTAGAGTACAAGTAACTCACAGTCACTATCAGGAAACCAGACTAATATGATATGAGCTTTGTTATAGGAGCTTCGTGATATGGCACGTTACCCTGCTAATACCCACAGTGTGGTCTTTTTCCACTACAGCCCACCTGCCTTAAGGTTCAACATATTACATGCAGAAGAGCATCTTCCTTTGTAATGAGTGGTTACTTGAGTTACTGTTACTCTCCTATCAGCTCAAAGCAGTCTACTCAACAAGACAATTTTGCCGACAGAAATAATGCTTACAGATGGTGGGAATAATCCCCTTATGTCAGCAGTTTCTAAAATACTGAAGTCAGCCTGTCTGGCAACAACAGGCATGCCAAAGTCACTTAAATCACATTTCTTCCCCATTCTGATTCTCAGTTTGAACTTCAGCAAGCCGTCTTGACCATGTCTACATGCAAACAATCGACTTATTAGATATTTGCAATAATGAAGTTTCAAACAGGTGTAACTAATAAAGTGACCTATGAGCGTATTTAAACATGTGAGCCACTTTAGCTTCAAAACACTTCAGACACATAAAGGAAGGCTGTTGTAAACCTTAAATTGATGCATTTATTGCTTATTATTTCTTTGAGAAGGACGAGTTTCTGCCTGGCTGTGTGGGTGAAGTTGTGGATGATTTTACTTCACTTTTGGTTGTATTTTTGGTGAATCTGAAACTAGGAAGTACTCTATCTGATGTGTCTACACCTTAATTTTAACAACTATAGTTCATTCATGTGATACAGTGACAGTGACAGCTATATCTCAGTGGACCTTGGCAGTTGTCGGTGTGAGAGCCGTTGCGATTCAGCTTCTCTACTTATCTTTGAAAACGCAGTGGTAAAACACTCCACTAAAGAGCTAGCACTACTGTAGTAATGCAGTTCTCAAATGGACTGAAGTAAGCAGGTGCTGAAATGGGCCAAGCTTCGAAACTGTTAATCCTCACGCAGTAAATTTAGACCTCAGCTGAGTTCAAAATGAAACGCAGCAGACTGACAGTGACACATTGTTGACATATTTTACATAGTGCTCTGTTTCAAGCCGAGAGACAATGTCAAGTGAAAATGTGTGCTTCTTAGAATTATGTATAGCAGCTTCAAGTTTAAATATTTACAAGAAAACAAGCTTAAATTTCAATGAGTTCACGTTGACCCAATTATCAACTTTAAGCACAAAGTGTCAGACTGCAGAAGACGTTTAATCGAGAAGGGATACAAAACTGTAAAGATGAGAAATAATCGTAACACAGCTTTGGATAATCAGTGTCTGGCTTGTGCTATTTTAAAGGCTAGAGTTATTACACTGCACATGTTCAACCACTATGTTGAACATGTGCAACATGTACATATACCCACCATCCAAATAAAGAGTGTTACATTGAGTTGTCTGATTGCAAGGCCACAATGCCCTTCTGCAGTCAGCTTTGGCCCAGAGATCTAAGAAAGAAATCTGATAGCCCAGCAGAGAGTACTGTAACAAAGATAAACTCATTTAAACTAAATACTTGATATAACTATAGTACAGTCAATAATGTAAAAATTTTTAAGTCAAATATACTAAAAACCTTGTAATGTAAGAAAAAACAACAACATTGAATGTATGACTGTGAGTCATTTATATCAACACAGCAGCAAAAAAGATATTATATTTCATAATGTAAAAATAATCACTAATTAAGCAAGTCACCTTTGGAAAACTGCAATCTGTCAACTAGAAGAGCATGGGATTTTATTTATTTATTCTGTAGAAGTTAAAGAAGTATTTCATCTTGAATGATACTGGGCAAAGATAAAATGAAAGTGCTACAGGGAGAAGTAACAACATTGATGTTTCATGTTTCTGTATCACACGGGGGTCATGAATCAGTTCTTGTAGCTCTACAGCCAATTAAATAACAAAAAAACATAAACATTCCCATAAAGCCAGTGGGAATGGGACAATGACACTGATATGTCTACGTGTTAACTGTCAACTGGCACCAGACATTTTCTTCTCTGTGACAAAACAGTTGTACATCAAGTAGCCGATGGGATATAAATAGGAAACAATGCTAACAAAACCAGCCACCTGTGCCTGTCTGTCTGTGCTAAGTAAAGAAAGCTACCAAACACACTGAATGCTATCTGTTTTAAAGCAACCACATCATGGACAATCACAGCCACTACCATTTCTTGTTGATGAATAAGTTTACCAACAGTTGACAACTAATTGAGAAGAGGTAAGGAGCATCACTTACCGTACGCAGGAACTGAATCTCTTCCTCTCCATCTGCACCTTCTGCCATCCTCCCAAGGAATTAAAGACAAAACCTTTGAGAGAAGCGAGAAAGTGTTTGTTTCACAGCTCTGCAACTCGTTGTGTCTGCCACATATGGCAGGACAATGTTGGTGAAGACTTCTGAAGGACAGACTGTGTCCACTGCCTCTCCCGGGCTGAGTTATGAGACAGAGGGATTGACTGTTCATTACAGCATCAAAAAGAGGTGGAGCAAAACCCGAAGCAGCTGTAGCTGTTATGTATTTAAAGAAAATGATAAATAAAGCATAAAAAATTTGATTTTTTTTTTCAGTTCAGGCATCAAAGGTGCACTTTTTCTTGAATATGCTGTTTGACACAACCCTGTTACCACTACACCAGAGCCTGAAAAAGTAGATTTAAAAATATTATTTAATAAATTCTTGATGATTACGATAAAGATAATTGTTAATTAATTGTTACATGTATCATGCAATTTGACTATCAAAAGAAAGAGTTCTCAAGAGCTATTTTGTATTTTAAAGAATATTTTGGATCTACTTTTTCAACAACTAGGTTTACATTTTGCCTCAGGACAGGTGTAATTTACACAAGATAAGGTTTCACGATTATTTTTACATTTTTGGGTGGAACAGAAAATGTCCTGAAATCGGAGAATGACTTTGTTAATAAAAAACGCACGTAAGTTATAAAGCTATGTTACACTGATTTATTATTATAAGCCATACAATAGCTTATATAATAAGTTTATATAACACTGTCATGAGGCTAAACTGTTAATAAAGAGGTGTCATTCGGGGATAAAATACACGAAAAGGATACCCACTAAACTTTTAATAATTACTCTTGTTAATTGTTGCTTATGAATTGGCTTCATAGACATTTTTAGGAATTAGCCTTTAGCTCTTTTATAGACTTACCTGCATGCAATTAAATTAGACCCAGCCGATTTTATACGCAGTGCATTTAATTGGTACACTTCAGTTAGACAACTAATTCTGCACAAATAATGAATAACATTAAATATGTTACTGAAAATTACAATTCGGCAAAGTTATTAAGTTTTATGTTTGGTACAGCTACATACCGAGCACATACTTACCCATTTCCGTTAGAGGGCGGCAAATCCTCGAGGGCGAGTATGTCATGAAATATCAACAGAAGAAGAAAACTGTGCGTCGGTAAAATAGTTCCCTCTTCATTTCAAAACATAAAGCAAAGTCAGGTAAGAGCTACCAACAGTTTTTAATCACTTGCACAGTATTCTTTCATTTTATTCTATTAGCCAGTATACTACACAGTGTACTATCACTGGTGGCTAAGCTAACTACCACCTTAGTGAAAATAGACCGTATATAGACGCGTCATATAGAGCTTCCTGCTAGCTTAGCTCCTTAACGTAGTTTGTTAAGAGGCGTTTCGTTGCTGTGGACAGCAGTGATTAATGCTTTGACATTAGTGTATGCTTAATGTTGCTGATTTCTTGCGCTACAACACTAACCCAAAACTATTTAATGAACAACGTGAATAAGCGAAAACACGTACTCCGAGGGTTTGTGAGAGTCTTTGGTTATGCGAAATACTTGAAGGTGGGAACAGAGGAGAATGGACGCACTTGCACACATGCTTTCGGACCCACTTGATCCAAAAGAAGAGAACGATGAGCAAATCACTGAGGAGTGCATGCTGGGGAACTGCAGAGTAAGCCTTCCAGAGGACCTCCTGGAGGACGTGAGTTGTTTACCATTTAGTTGCGAACTGATCCTCTTTTCTGCCGTTTCACGGTTCATATTTTGCTTCACATACCTTCATATGTTGCTGTTCACGTCTTTTTACGACAGCCTGAAATTTTCTTCTCTGTGCTGAGTGAAAGCACCTGGCGTGAAGTACTGTCAGATTCACAGCGGCAGCACCTTCGACAGTTTTTGCCGCAGTTTCCTGAGAACAATAGTGTGGAGCAGGACAGTACCATCAGTGACCTATTCAACAATAAACACTTTAACTTTGGGAACCCCCTTCATCTTGCACAAAAACTATTCAGAGGTGCTTACCACTTTACTTAACTGCTGAGAAGAGTGCATGATGCTGAATTGATTTTTGAAGCAGTTACTCATCACATCTCTTGTTGTCCCAACCCAGATGGTTACTTCAATCCTGAGGTGGTCAAGTACAGACAACTGTGTGCCAAGTCCCAGAGGAAACGACAGGTGCACTGTCTTCAGCAGTATTACCACAGGCTGCTGAAGCAGATCCTCGTCTCCAGAAAGGTACTTTTGTTTTTGAAGTTTATGGTAGATGGCACACAGCCTCTTAGCTTCTGTCTGTGAGTTTTGATGTGCTTCTTGTTGCAGGAGCTGTTGGACTTTGCAGTACACAATGGTCTGGACTTTCCACATAAAAAAAGGTTACCAACCAAAACCCATGCTGAAATGCGGGAGGCAAGGGTGAGAAGAAGATTGAGCCGCATAATGAAGGAGGTCAAAGCTGAGTGTGGGGACAGCAATGCTTCATCTGATGATGATGGTTTGTCTGGTCTTGGATGAGTGTTTCTACTTCTAATAACATTTTTTTGTAATCTATGAAGCACTTCATTGATATAAGAGTTAATGGGAATATGAAACATTAAGAGGAAACTTAAACATACAGTTGGATTGATACATCAATTTGAAACATTACAAGACTGACCCATACCATCTGCTTTGGATGCCTTCCAGATATATCATCATGGACTCCGGCACCTCAGTCACCCTCTTCTCCAACACCCACGGTCTCAATCAGAGTACTACCAAGCCTCTCCACCCAAGACATGAAGAGTACTGGTATGTGATTTGTCGTGTACCCTGAACAATGTTTCTGTGTTGTTTAAGCACAGGAAGTGTGATTTTTTTTTTTCTTTGTTACATCATTTGTTATTATTACTATAACAGAAAAAATAGAACTTGGTGAGCAGGACTTGAAAGTCATGCTGCAGAATCATCGTGAGAAGAGGAAGCGACAACCAGTAAGTTGTGACAGGAGGAAAGAAAACATATGATTTTAATAACGCTTGTTCACTATATCACTAATGACTGAAAAAAAAAAAAATTCATAGGACCATCCAGACTTGATAACCTCTGATATCCACCTTGGAGACATACTTTCAAGAGCAAACATGGGTCGTAAAGGGACTATGCGTGAGTAAATGTGTTTAAAATATCCACTTTTTTTTAATGTTTTAATGAAACATTCAAAATTTGATTACTTTTTTTGTTAGAAATCTACAAAGACAACTCCAAAATAAAAATTAAAAAGCAACAAATAGGGTTTAAATTTGATAGAACAGTCCACCTCAGCTTTCACAGCTTATGTCACAATGAAAACCATGAGCTGTACCTCGACCTGCAAGAAAGGGTTATGTAATGGTGAGTGTCTAGGGAGGTATGCAAAAAAATGAAAACCTTTATGTCATCCACCTTTCTTATAAGGGAGAGCACTGGAATGTGGAAACTTTGATGCATAATGTCAGTTTTTTCAGATTACACTGTGACACTGTGATGATATTGTTTCTGTTTGTTTTTTTAATTGCCTAGCACTCTTCGATCTATCTTTGCCTAAGAAGAAGATCAGAGATGAGAGAAGGAAGAAGAAAATGAGGATGATAAAAGTTGAATCTGAGGACCCCTGTGACACTCTTGCTCCTCCAGACACCCCATCTGCTCCACCAGCAAACATAATCAACTCCCTGCCAGATACACCATCTACGCCACTAACCAACATTAAGGAGGAGTGAGTCTAGCAAATTGCTGGTGTCAAAAATTAACCGTATAGTCTGCATAGATGACCGATCCTCTTCTTCTACTTATTATTATTGCAGAGTTGTGGAGGAGTGTCTAAGCAGCCCCGTTCCAGTTGAGGAAATAGTGGCCAGTTTTTTCAGCTTGCTGGAAAACATCTTGAGGACAGAAGGTCCTGCCAGTACTTCAGTGGTAAGCGCTAATTTCAGCCTGCATACATGTTTTAACTTTTGTAACATCATTGTAGAGATTTTAACACCATTAACTTAACCCCTCAGTTGGAGGAGAAAGTTCAAATATGGCAGTCATCTCCAGCGAGTTCCATTAATGCGTGGTTTTCTTCAGCCTCGTGCTGGTCCGATTTGGTTGTTCAAGCCTTGCAGTTTCTTGCAGGAGAGACTAAAGGTACGTATCAATGGTCACTCACACTGAAACAGTTTTTTCCCCCCTGTGTTGGAGTGGGAATAAATATATCCATGTATTTTCCTTTGCACTCTTGTGTTTGTAAATCAGATGGCATGATGGCACTGCCCAGTGGCTTTTCTCCATTTGTGGAATTTTCTGATGAATGTCAACAGTGGAGGTGGATTGGTGAGCACGTTCAAACGCAGTCATACCTGACCTGAAGTAGTGCTTGGTGTTCCAGGTGGTCGTTAAAGGAGATTTACATTCACAATTTCTTTTAGGTCCCACTCAGGATACAGAGAAGGATTTGAGTGCACTCTGTCAGTTGTGGTTAGACTCCAAAGATTTCATTGTCAAGGTAAAAAAAATCATATATATACTATGACAAATGCAGTGTAAAATATGATTTTACAGTTTGTTCAATGCTTACTTTATTTGTGTTTCTTTTCTGACAATATTTAAAGAGGCTTTTTATCTTCAACAGATAGAAAATGAAGAAACGTTAGAGATGACCTCTCCCACACCGAGACTGTAAGCTTCAGCAATTTTATTGCTAATTTCATGTTTTATGCTTGTTTCTTGAATTATTGTGACATTAAAGTTATTCTTAAGAAGTGTAATGTAACATATATGTAATTTTATTTATTTATTTTTATTTCCCTCCACACAGTTCAACTGATTATGTCGTGCGTCCCAGCACTGGAGATGAGAGACAAGTGTTTCAAGTCCAGGTTTGCTTTTGTGCTGCAACGTTTAGAATAATCTGCACATCTGACCTGACGTGCCCTCTCTGAAGTCCATGTACTTTTTTTCTTTTTTTATTATTAGGAGCAGCAACGGTACAACCAGCCACATAAGGCTTTCACATTTAGGATGCACGGCTTTGAATCTGTGGTGGGTCCAGTTAAAGGAGTGTTTGATAAGGAGATGTCTCTAAATAAAGCCAGGGAGCACACGCTGCTGCGCTCAGACCGACCGCCATACGTCACCATTCTTTCCCTGGGTTAGAGCTTCTGTTTTACTTGGACTCCATTGATGTGGGGACCCACTGCTTTAGCAGCAAAGCCATTAGCATGACTTCTGCCTCTTTTTGTTTTTTTCTAGTACGGGATGCAGCAGCCAGATTACCCAATGGGGAAGGAACGAGGGCAGAGATCTGTGAACTCCTGAAAGACTCACAGTTTCTTGCTCCAGATGTCACAAGTGCACAGGCATGAAAGAGTCACCCCCCCACCCCCAGTTTTTTCTCTCAGTGTCCATTGTCATTTCACATGATTACAGATGATTTCTTTGTTTTGTTTGATTCTGATTTGACCACTTTTCAGAGACAGACGCTGCTTTTAAGCTGTTGCCTTTTAGTGACATTTCCTGTGAGTAAGGAGCTTTGCTTTCCATTTAGGTGAATACAGTTGTCAGCGGGGCTCTGGATAGACTTCACTATGAGAAAGACCCCTGTGTGAAGTATGACATCGGCCGCAAACTGTGGATTTACCTGCACCGCAATCGCAGCCAGGAAGAGTTTGGTAAGCAACAAAGCTTATTTCAAAATGTTTCTGGTTTATGGAGCTGCCTTAAAGAACAGTGTCTTGTTTTTACTCGACGTCAGGATACAGTACTCTGTTCTGTATGAAGGACATTATCAGAAGGCATTAAGAGCCTACTAAAATCTTACCCTTTGTTGCACAATATCTTACTTGGTTTGTTTGCTGGCTCTTGGCCCTGTCTTCATGAAGTGTTATACATTAACTCTAATTATTGCCTTTATTGCACTTGTTGTCCTCAACTCAACTAACATTAACTGGTTTATTTCCTGCTTAATTCTGCTCCTGTTGTGTGCATATGAGCCATGACACATTTAGCATTAGCGTCAAGCCTCTTTAGCTCTGTTAGATACAGAAAATGACTTGATCACTGAGCAGTGGAGAAAACAAAACAACATATTCTTTGGTTTATTTGTCCTAACCAGAGAGGATCCACCAGGCTCAAGCTGCAGCTGCTAAAGCAAGAAAAGCTCTACAGCAAAAACCGAAGCCAGCAGCTAAACCTGTGAGTCCACAGGAAATAAAAAAACACACAACAGAATTTACTGCAACGAATTACTGTGGGAGAAATAACTTGTTTTAAATACATTATGTATTATGTTTTTATGCCTTAAAACAAAGTATGCAGCTTTTGATTGATCTTTGTTTTTATGGTTTAGAAGTCTGGAAGCAAAGATGGAGGCAACAAAACTGGATTTTTGGAAGCAGGACAGGATATAGGTTCTAATCCCATGTCACCAATCCCGACAACACCCACTCCGAACACACCTGGAACCCCTAAATCACCCTTACCCTCCACAGCCACCACACCAACAAAAACTGGAGTCCCAGATGCAGTCAAAACCAGCCCAGGGTCAGTGTGCCATATGATTTTTTTTTTTTTTTTTCCCTTATTTATAATGTCTAGTTCAGGGGTCACCAACTTTTTTGAAAGTGAGAGCTACTTCTTGGGTACTGATTAATGTGAAGGGCTACCAGTTTGACACACACTTCTGAAATAACAAATTTCCTCAATTTAACTTTCATTATATTGTTATCATTAATAATTAATGATATTCATGTATGTAAAGACACTGATTATGGCAACTGTTTCCGTGGAGACCAGCTAGCGCTGATCTAAAATTTAATAATAAACATTTTTTTATATATTACCTATAACAAATTGACAGCAATGCTATTGTGATTTTTAAAAAAAGTAGCAACAAAAAATAAAAATAGATGCAGCTTACTGGTAAGTTGTTATAGTGAGCTATTTTTAGAACAGGCCTGCGGGCTACCTAGTGCCCGCGGGCACCATGTTGGTGACCCCTGGTCTAGAACATTCACTGTGATTTGTCTGTGCAATTTCAAATCAACTTTTGTCTGTTGCTTCTGCTCCCTTTTGCACTTCTAGTGTTCTTCTTGTGTCTCCTCCATCGTTGCCCCAGCTGGGAACCATCTTACCCACAAGCCAGGCTTGTCCACCAGCTTCACAGCCAGTTACATCCCACGCAGCTCGCATAGTGAGTCACCTGGCGGCAGGTTCTCTCCCACAAGTACGAGTCGTTCCTGCTCAGCCTGGCCTGGGTTCATCAGCAGGAAGTCACCAAGCCACACTGGTACATCAGACCCCTCACCAGATCCGGATGCCAGTGTCAGTGGCTGCTAAAGGAATTTCACAGGTACCCAAAGCAACTAAAGAATTTTTAAAAGATGGATGGATGCATGTTGCAAATGTAAAATTAATTCTGTCTGTGTTTGTCATGTATGTCAACAGGCAGTGGTGTCTGTACCTTTAAGAAGTCAGCCTGCTAGCAGTCCAGTCCAGGTTCCAACTACATTGTCTGTGTCTGCTGTGACTGTGGCCAAACCTCCAACTGGATCACCCGGTAGCCCAGCGAACAACCCTGCTTCTCCGGCTGTGCTGCAAGGAGTCGCCAGCTCGAACATCAAACAGGTCGAGCATTCTCTTTTAACTGTATGTATTTGGGCATTTGTATTGACTACCTGAAGGGCCCTTAATAAAGACTTCTACAGTGCAAGGTTGTCTCCATCAGGGTGATAATTTTTGGTGAATAGTAAAATTTCAAGGCTTATGGATATACACATAAATAAACAAATTTCAGTCCTTCCAATCTCAGCGCAAAAACTATAGTTGAAATATAGTTTAACTCAGTCGTATACAGGATGATGATGATGACAGAAAAAAATCCTTGAAGGCAGTTTACCATTTTAATGATCCCATGATTTATTATTTGTATTATTATTAGTGCTGTCAGCATTAATGTGAACTGATCCACGTTAACGCGTCAAAATTGGTAAATCCCCATTAACAAGTTAACGCAGATTAATCCGTGTGAGGGGTTACTCGGTGTTAATGCAGCTTAAATGCGTTAACGCCATCAGTGTGACGAACACGATTAACAATTAACTCATCTGGAGCGCAGACTGACTCAAAATCCCTGAAACGTCTCTGTCAACGCATTTCGGGTTGAGTGCGTTAAAAAAAAATGTAATCGCGGTAATTGTGATGACCATGTTAGGGCTGCGTTGACAGCACTAATTATTATTATTATTATCTGCAGGTGTCTATCACAGGACAACTGGGAGTCAAGTCTTCAGGAGCAGGAATTCCTATCACAGCTACAAACCTTCGCATCCAGGGAAAAGATGTCCTACGCCTTCCACCATCGTCCATAACCACAGATGCTAAAGGCCAAACAGTGCTGCGGATCACCCCAGACATGATGGCAACGCTTGCTAAATCCCCAGTTACGACCGTCAAGCTCACTTCTGACTTTTTGGGCTCTGCCTCCACAGGCGGCAAGAGCATATCAGCCACTCTTCACGTGACACCACCCCACCCTTCACCTTCTCCGATGTCCAGTGCTGCATCCTGTACTGGGGAAATACAGACCACTAAAGCAGGACACGTTGCCTCCACCTTGTTAAAGGCTGCAGGAGACACAACCATTCGTTTGATGCCCACGTTGGCCGTCACTGTGGCCGACCAAAAATCTAGAACCTTCTCCACTGTGACCTCCCCAGACAAGACCGGTGCCACCATTCGGATAATGCCGGGCCTGGGTGTAATTCCACAGAAACCAGGTCAGACCATCACAATGACCACCACTACTGGCAGCAAACCTCTCACGGCGACTACATGTGCTAACGTAGTAACCATGCCTACCAGCGTTGTGGCCGGTGCTAAAGGGATCACAGTGGCTTCTGGAGCTTCGGGGTCACCTCTGACACTAGGAACAGCTACAGCTACTGTGCGACAGGTCCCTACTACAGTTGTCACCACACAAACGGTTAGAGAAATATTCAGTCTTATTCAGTCAGTCATCACTATAACACACTGTTGAATCCAACAATGTTTTCTAATGCATGTCTTAAGAAGGGTTTAAGTGGTTGTCTGTAGAATCTGACCTGAACATCCGAATGCAGTGAGATTTAACCAAACAGCTTACCGTTACTGAAAAGATTATCCCAACTATGTGTAACTATCTGATAAAACTAGAACAGTTAAAACATTACCAATCTGATAATGTATTAACAGATAGTTATGTATTGATTTACATGGTTTCCTCAAATGAAAACCAGGACCTGATAAGCAAGGAATGCATCCACCTGTTCCTTGCTTTCTCCAAGCATGCAGTTTGCTTGCTTTCAGCAAGTCAGTTTCACTGCAGACTACTTGTTTTTTTCTTTAGTGTTGCACATCAGTGATGGGAATTTTGAATTTTACCTTATTTAAACGATTGCTTTAAGTGTACTGTAACACTATCAACAACAGTGTGACTCAAAACTATCCTGTTCTTTGACAACACTGTAGGGGAAGTTACCCGCACGGATCACAGTCCCCCTGTCTGTCCTCAATCAGCCACTGAAGAGCAAGAGTGTTGTGACGACACCCATTGTGAAAGGAAGCCTGAACACAAAGTAAGGATACACTGATTTAGGGTTAATTCGCTAAGATTTAGTGTTATTTTAGCAATTTGTGTGGTTTCTTGACATTATAACAGCAGAAGTGCAAATTTGTATAATCGCTTGATCTGTATTTTATATATTTCCCTCTCCTTTGCGAGCAGTATTAGCAGCCTGGGCAGAAACATCATTCTTACCACCATGCCTGCTGGCACGAAGCTGATCGCAGGAAACAAGCCTGTCAGTTTTGTCACAGCGCAACAGTTCCAACAGCTTCAGCAGCAAGGACAGGCCACACAGGTTGTTGTAGATATTTGTCATGCTTTTAATTTTTGGCGATTTCATTTTATAGTTTCTATTCAGATCAATTATCTGTTTTAGTCAGCTCGAACAAATATGGAGAATCGTCTACCATCTTTTCTCCTTCAGGTTCGGATCCAGACAGT
The DNA here is from genome assembly GCA_015108175.1 of Pelvicachromis taeniatus. Taxonomy (NCBI): domain Eukaryota; kingdom Metazoa; phylum Chordata; class Actinopteri; order Cichliformes; family Cichlidae; genus Pelvicachromis; species Pelvicachromis taeniatus. The sequence goes on along the minus strand of VURO01049645.1, from coordinate 5,845 downwards.
TCCAGCGCAGCAGGTTCAGCACATGGCTGCAGGCTCCCCGAAATCTGTTTCAACAGTAGTAGTCACAACGGCACCTTCACCAAAATGTACACCTGATACTCCACCAGCTCCACAACAGTGATCTCATCCTGTCAGCCTACAATGACTCATAGTTCAAGGGTGCTATATATGTGCCAGGATGTTTTGTTTTTTTTGCTTTGGTCTCACCGTTTTAGTTCAGTTTGCAGGTTAAAAAACACAAAAGTAAGGAACCTAATTCTTCCCTGAAAATCCTGTTGGCTTTTTCTTTTTCTCCAAGTTGTAAGTATTACATGAAAATTCTGGTCATTTATTAACAAAATGTTACCTCCTGAATTTGTTTCTCCACATTGTTCCAAACAAAATATATTATAGGAAAATTCAGCCTCTTTATACGCTTTCCATAGAAATTCCAGGTGCAAGTTTGTGGGTAAAATGAAAAGTCTACATGGTCTCTCGCCAACTTCAAATTCGAACTTGTCCGATTGTATTAAAGTACTAGTTCAGTTTAATGTAAGCGAGTTGTGATTTGTTAATAAAATACTTCAATGAATTGCATTTTTATTTGTAAAAGCAGGCTATACACAAATAGGAATCAGTCCTTTTTAATATTTACAAACATGATAATCATAGTTAATACACATGGATTTCAATCTTATTTTCTTTAGACTTGTTCTGAAAAACATGAAATAGATCAACATTTGAAAACTAAAATCAGAGAGCCATAAACGTGCCTTCATTCTTCATCGGACTCTTGAAGCAAAGCTTTCTGAGAGGTCAATCCAGAGGATGTGTTACGCATTCCGATCTCTATGTCTCGTCCCCTTGCCGAGAATTGCACGACAGTCCTGTCGGATCAAACACAAAAGTGTAAGTGAAGATTACACAACACTTATTGTTACCCTTGAAAGCTAATGATTTATTAATGATAATTATTACTGAAAGACCGTAAAATCTAATCAAAAGTTCCAAATGGAGACGAGGTTTAAACAGTATTAGTGCTACAGAGCAGTTCTTAATCATGTGTGCCTCTTAACCCTAAACCCTTCTCTAACAACAACTGCGTGAGGATGCAAGACAATCACAGCACTGAGTGTAAAATGTTGCCCGCCGATAGCAGAAAAAGAAGACAAGTAATGCAGGTTATAAGTTAAGTGTAAATATCCATCTCTTTACTAAAACTGCCACTAGTTGTTGGGTATTTATGAGAAATGTTGAATGTAAACAAAAACATGTTGCCTGTAAACACCCAAAAATGCAGGTTTGGATGTCAGAATTCAAAAAAGGTGGCTGTCACCAAGCTTACAAAATGTTCAGGAAGTGATTTATCATGATGTTTACTTGTCCTTGAAACTGTCCCTAAAAACCGTTGCATCAGCTATTCTGAAAGCTCAAGTGAACTAGTGCTATCATCCCATTGAGGTACATTGTGCTGTAATGAAACATTATTTCAGAGCATAATATGCAGGCTAAACTCTGATCAAGTTGCATTTTACAGGGAATTATAACCTGAGTGCACAACTCATAAATGCAAGTGCATATGTGGTTCTACCACGTTGTGACAAGACTATAATATAATTGTACCTGCTTTGCTGAATCCCGCTCGTTCTGTTTTCTAACCCAGTCTGTGCAAACTCAGTTACTACACTGATTTGTTTGTAAAATGTATGTAAAGTATGAGATACTTACAACCAAACTACAGCTGCAATGCAAGTAACTAAAAGCAGGGCCACAGCTAAATGCCAGCAGAAGCACATTGTGACGAACATGACGTTGCCGTGCTCAGTCAAGTTCCAGTCCAGTCCACTTAGTGGGTAAAGTACAAATCCAATCTGAAATGACAAATGTGTGATGAAGAAGCCAACTACCGGTTGTTATTGTTAATAAATGAATAAATATGTAAGTTAACAAAAACAAATGTTTTCACAAAGAGCACGATCTGAGGTTGGTGTAATAGTCTACAGAGATGTTGACTGTCTCTATGTGATGGACTGGCAGCATGTATAGGGTGTACCCTGCCTCTCATCCTGTGTCAGATGGGATAAGCTGAACTGGATGGCTGGATAGACGTTGATAGGTGTATAAAGACTGTGTTCTGCATTGGGATCTCAATTGGATAATCACCTGGTAGAACCACGAGCCCTGTAGGATGAACATGCATGACCCGAACAGCTCTAAAATAATGTTGTCTCTTATGAACACCTCCAGCATGATGCTGGCTGAGCCTCCAAACACCGCCACCAGGAGCAGGGAGTGGATATGGGCGTCCAGAAGCGGTCGATTGTGCACATGGTAGTAGAACAGAAACCCTGTGTGAAATAGAGTTGAACACAAAGCGTAGCTCAAATACAGATTAGCCACCAGAAATGATGGTGAAAAATATTGTGCAACTAAAACCTGGCTTTCTTATAGCTTACCTTCAACAAACAGAGCTAACGAGAGAGCAAAGCAGCCCACCCCTCTTGGCACCAGTTGGAATTTTGTACTTAAAATCAGTGCTATTCCAGCAATCCCAAAGAACAGATACATTGTGCTGTGCTGCCAGTTCATCAACTTAATCCACCCGTCTTTGTTGGAGAGGTGAGCGTGTGGCCCATCCACCACAAACTGCTCAACCATAATACCTGTGACAGGACAGCATCGCTGAAATTAGAACAGGTGGACGCACACAACTGATGAATATATATTTACAGGAAAACTGACCAACAAAAGCAGCAAATATCTGGAACCCTCCTTCAATGTAGTCCAGTCTTTTAAAGATTGGCGGCAAAGTCCGCCTTCCTTTAGGCTGGTTTGTCCTCCAGTAGTGTTGGAGAACGTATTTCACCGCTAGCCAGAAGCCATAGAGGAGGAAAAAAGAGCCAGGAATAGCGTGTCCTCCAAAGTTGGCCATTATCAGACCTGAAAACAGAAGAAATGTCCTTAGTCATGTCATACATTCCTATACAAATCTATTTGCACCCTTATTGATTTATTCATTTATTTTTACATATTCAAACATGAACAGCTCATCCCAAAGCATCTCAATCTGATTTAAGCCCAGATTTTGACTAGGCCGCTCCACAACCTTGTTTTCTTTTGAGCCATAGACAGGTTGTGTTTCAGATCATTGTCATGCTCAAGTGAACTTAAGCTTCAGGGCACCAACTGATAGCCTGACTTTCTGGTAGAGAACAGAATTCATTGTTATATCAAGTCTTCCAGGTCTTGGAGCAGCAAAGCAACCTCAGACCATCACAATACCACCTCCGGCTCGAAGGACTGACCTTTTTTTTTTTTAATTGAATTTCCCGAAGGAACCCACCCGAGGGATCAATAAAGTTTTATCTTATCTTATCTTATCTTATATTGTGTTTTTTACTGTTCTTTTTAAGAAATGCTGTGTTAGTTTTAGGCAAAAAGTTCAACGTTTCTCTCGTCAGTCCACACAATAATTTCCCAAAAGTCTTGGGGATCATCAGGATGTTTCTTGGCAAATCTGAGACAAACCTTTGTGTTCATTTTGCTCAGCAGTGGGTGTTTTTACCCTCCTAAGGATGTCACTTTCTTTTTGCTGAATCATGAACTCTGACCTTAACTGAGGCAAGTGAGGCTTGCAGTTCTTTCCATGATGTTCTTGCTCCTGGATGACTCATGAATGCACTCTTGGAATAATTTTGGTAGTCTGGACACTGCTGGGAAAGGTTAACCACTGTTCCAAGTTTTCTCTGTTTGTGTATAATGGCTCTCACCGTGGTTCACTGGAATCCCAAAGCCTTAGAAATGGCTTTGTAACCTGTTCCAGACTGATGGATATCAATGACTCAGCTGTCTCTTTTGATTGCGGATGTGTTGCTTTGTGCGATCTTTTAACCTGCTTCACTTTGTCAGATAGGATCTATTCAAGCGATTTCTTTATCTAACATGTCTCACAGGCCTGGGTGTGGCTGAAGAAATTGAAATCAATAAACGTTGTTAATCAGGGTTAATTCGGGATTTAACAAGGTGAACAATTACTCACATAATCATCATTTTCAAATTGCATTTTGCATTCACTCGGGTTATCTTTGACTAATATTAAAATTTGTTTGGTGATCTAAAAACTAAATGGGACAAATATGCAATATATAAATACTTCAGGATGAAGGCAAATATAGTATATACGAAATGCGGCGTTGAAAGTTAAAAGGTATTAGCTTTGAGGTTAAAGTGCAGGCTCTTAGTTCCGCTTTATTGAGATGATAAGAAGCTGGCATTTAAGGGAACGAACTCAAAATAGATAAAGCCCTCTTTGACTGTGGTTTTCAAAGCAACTGTCATTACATAAAAACAAATACAGAGCTGAAAACTGCTTTCTGCATACAATGGAGGAAACGCACTTTATAATGTGTCCGGTGTGATCAGGGCGGCGCCTGCAGAGCGTGTTCTTAGGTCCAGGTGACAGCCGATCATTTGTTTTGCAAAATTGAAATTCAAATGAAAGAGAGCTGTGTAGCCATTTAAGTCGTAAAAAAAAAAAAAGTATTAGAAGTTTTTCAAGTAATATTTTAACGACTAATTGAAGTTACTAAGAAAATGGGACAGCTCAATTATATTGTTTTAGGTTAAATTGTGCCACCAACCCATTAAAGTGAAATCTGAAATCAGACACAATGAACATGTAACATGGGCTTTTTTCCTTGGTCAAAGGGGAGTCGGTGGTTTATAACAGTCTTTAAAACTTCTTCCTGCTGTCCTCATCAACAGTGGTAGTGTTAGAAATGGAGACAACGGGACGGGTGTGTTTAAGATCCGCGTGTTCGGTTAGTCAGACAAGTTTTTCTTGATCAGCCCTGCCCGACGTGATGTTACTAAACACATTTCACACCTTGTCCAACACTGTCAACGTGTATGCAGGCAGACAGCTCTGAGACTGTAAAATCAGGTAACTCCAAATAATGTTTCGACACAATAAATACGTGCTTATCTAAAGTCCAGTCAGCCTGTGGCACCTGTACTGAGGTAAATCTTCAACCGAGTGCATGCTTAATCAAATGTACATACCTTAATCTTTGCGGCTAATTCCCAAAAACAACAAAGTAATGTCGGCAAACCGCCTTGAATGAGAGCTCTGTGCCGTTTGGAGACTGTTCACACCTTTTCCCTGCACCTCCAACCTGCACTGTCGGATCACACATAGCCCCACCCCTAGTTTGCATAAGTTTCAGTGACCAAGTAACATCCCCCTGGGAAACGGGCAGAAGAAAACAGAGGCTGTTTAAAGTCGGTGAGCTTTATTCGGCTATTCATTTGACAACAAAAACATTAATACCAAGATTTTTTTTAATAGCTCTTCCAAACTTTGGAGCAAAAACCCGGTGACAACTTAAATATGCAGTTTTGTTAATATGTAAACTGTGTGCACAGTGGGAGATGCAGCAGCTGCGGCTTGTTTAAATGAACTTTGCACTCTTTTCAATAAATCTTTATTGCCATTCGTATCGTGCTCAACACAGTCATTTGTCACGTGAGGAAATCGCTACCTAAATTAAAAACAGAATGCTGTAGGAAAATAATCCTAATAAATAAAGTGTTTGTCATTGTTTTTTTTGCTTTGTTTTCGGTGTGTGTGTAGGTGTGTGTGTGTATTTTCACAAGAGAGTTATAGGATTTCACAGAACAATTTCTTCTCTCGAAACGGGTTCTCAGATGAAGGCACTGGAGTCACCAGGGGGTCCTCTTTGGCATGAGCTTCACAGTAGGCCATCAGTTCAGCTGCTGCTTTGGATACCTGAATAAATGAACAAAGGTTGTGTTAAAGTGAGTCAGTGGTCATAAAAGGGTAAGATAAGATGTTAAGTGTGAGCTC
>VURO01049644.1:26182-45125 GCA_015108175.1 Pelvicachromis taeniatus | reverse complement strand
CTGTTGCAAAGGTGGATCCACATGTTAAATATGGCCCAAGTGTTCAGATAATGAGGGGAGAGTGTTAGCTGAGGCAGCTCTTGGCTCTGTTGGATATCAGTAAAAGCTGAAATTTCTAATATGTTATCTCAGGCACAGAAGCTCCGCCCACCCGCTTCTGTTTGTGAGCACCAGCCAATAAGAAGAAAAGGGGCTGAAAGGAGGAGGGAGGGAACGGCTTAATTTCAGACAGGTCATAAATTGATGGGCTGTAGGATGAGCCGATAAAAGATAAAAGAGGCTTGTTTAGACGGTGAATCATGCAAACGTGGAGCAAAAACAAAAGCATAAAAGGTTTAAATCCAATTCAAGTGTAAACCCTACAGCACGGCGAAGCATAGAAAGATAAACTGAAGTTAAACTGTTTAGGGGAAAGTGAACTGAAGAAAATAAAATGCTGGAAAAACAAATTATTATCTTTCCAAATGTTTTTGATTCTACCATGTAAAGCTGAATTTGGTCCTAATTTCTTGGTACTTTGTATGTATCTGATTAAACTGTATGGAAAATGTTTTCTTTTATGAGTTCTGTGTTATTCTCACAGTCAGTTAAAAACAAATATATCATCTTAATACAAATGTTATACCAGGAATCTCTGCATGGTGGATTTCACAATTTTCCTCTACCGGCTAATGTCAGGAAGAACATGTTGGCAGATGTTAATCTTAATCATTGGGACACTAGTGTGGCCAGAAGGGAAAATCGGTGCTTCTTTCCGGCTTGTAGATAAAAATGTTTGTGTTTGATTTACAGGAAGCCAGGCTGTCTCTCATCGCCACAGACCGCAACTACAGACAGAACTTCACTGCCGCAGATGATCTCAGAAGCAGCAAGATGGCAACCATTGAAGCCATCATTAACATGATCGTATGTCTCTTCTCTTCTCTGAACATTTAAACATTTGGATTTCAAACTAACTCCTGGTTTATCTCTTCTTTTCAGACAAACGAGACAAAGGATGTGGTACGTGCAATTATTATTATTTTTTATTTAGATATGGTTAACATCACTGCTGAGTGCTCCGCTGTATCGCAGAAGCTGTCCTGGGTTTTCTCATGTTTGGGGTCACCAATAACGTTCAGCTCTTTGGCAGCTTGTTTTGTTTTTTAGATTTCTCTGTTCGTTCAAACATATTTCTGCCCGTGTAAAATATTAAGCACTCTGCTTTCAAAGAAACATCCTAACAAGGTGCTCGAAGAAACCAAACATAGTTGCAATAACAAAAACCAAATAAAGTTTGGATGTTTGAGTGTTTATAGTATCTTCACTGAGATGTAAACTTCACTAAACTCATGTGCACAGGAAACTAGGAGAGGTCACTGAGGACACACAAGATGCTAAAATCACCACATCCAAAAGCTGATTAAGATTGCTGCGATTGTTTCTGCATCACCATTAAAACTGTTATAGCTATTGTTATTATTGCTGTGTATGTGAGAGGTTCAGGTGACACCAGAAAACATAGTTTTTTTTATATTTCCAGTGCGATCACACCCTGCTAAGAGCATGTCTTGCTTTGATTTGAGCATAAAAAAGATCCAATATTCTGTACACATAGACACACAGAAACACTTTTCATTGTTTAACATCTTTTGTTCTTCTTTTTTTTTTTTTTTTTTTTTTTTTTTTACAGTGTTGCTCGTTTGACTGCACTGTAAGTATTACTTTTGTTTTTTAATAAGTCACGCTTTCTCTTTGGGTTATACTTTTGGAGCTAAATTTTGTTTTGTCTGCAGGCTTCTGGAGGGGACAAAGGACCAGATGGAGACTCTGGCTCTAAGGTGGGATATCTGTTGGGAAAATTAAGAGATGGAGTTATGTACAGATCTCCAACTATACCATTCAAACTATGTTGACTAACCTCCATCCTCCCCTTCTCTCTACAGGGAGAAAGAGGTAGACCAGGGATGCCAGGAGAGAAGGGAGATATTGGTGATGTGGTAGGTGCCGTCCTCTATACAACTATGAAAACTATAAACTATAAAAAGGATGCGGCATCCAACACTTGGCGCACCTGCTGTTTAAACCGTCTGTTTTCCCATTTCTTCCTTACAGGGCAGGATCGGCGACCCCGGTCCTGTCGGTTACAGTGGAATGAAGGTACAGTGCACTTTATTAAACATGCTGATAGAATGCAAAAACACTATTACACCAGTGCAGCTGGGATCTAAGGGAGCCTTTATGATATTTTTAAGCAAAGTATTTATTTAGTTTGAACTTTTCTGCACTAGCGTCCAAAAGTAAACTACACTGACTTTAGTCCTGCTCCAAGTAAATTAAGTATGAGTTCTCAAGAGGAGGCTGTCTGGCAACTCTTGAGTATGTGTATGTTTGTCTAGTCGTCACCGCTGACTCCCAGTCAGTTTTCCCACCTTATCATTCACCTCGTCCCCCATGATGTGCAATAATAATGACGTGTGTATTTCTGCTTCCAGGGAGACCGTGGCCCGAGAGGAGAGAAGGTACTGTCAGATACCCAAAACTGTATATTTTAATAAGGTTCAGTTCTGTGCTCTAATATTCTCGAGTGACCGACTGTTTGTTTGTGTTTTTTTCTGCAGGGTGAAAGAGGACACAAAGGCTACAAGGTGAGCTGACATTAACTTCTTGTCTTCAGAGAGAGAGAGGCCGTTGTACCGCTCTAACGGTTTCCTGTCGCTTATTCTTTCTATCCTTTCCATCTGTTCCATCTTCCCAGGGAGACAAAGGTCAAAGGGGAAAGGATGGAATCGACGGACGCAAGGTGAGTGCAGCCAGGCCATCTGATGCGTCCATCTTTCTCCCCTCAGAATCCTTTTTTATATGTTTTTCTGTGTTTTCCCCTTTAGGGTGAATCTGGTTTCCCTGGACTTGCCGGCTGTAAAGGCTCTCCAGGACACGATGTGAGTTTAAATATATACATTGAACTTGTTATGACCTTTAATCGAGCACCATTAAAACTCATGGCCAAATGCAAATGGGAGCTAATCATGAGATCCGCGACACTAATTAGAGAAGTTGCAAATGTGCAATCAGATGTGTAAACATTAGGACAAACAGTGTTTATGTTTTGTTGTCTTAATTACACTCTTGAACACTTTAACCTCCTAAGACCCGAACTCGTTCATGGCATGCATTTTTAATTTCTCTTTGATATTTGGGCTGATTGGGACCTGATGAATGTAAAAACAAAGAATTACCAGATTTTTTTTTTTTTTTACACGATTTTTGTTTCTGAGAAAAATGAGAGTCACATATGAGGACATTCTTTTTAAATTTTGATCAAACAGTGGCAGTATAATGTTTTCGTAAGAGGATTTCAGGCCCTTGTAGAGCAAAATGTTGTATTTTGGTTTAAACAACCCAAAATGTGACCTCCACATATGTGGACGCCAGGGCCTAGGAGGTTAACACACCCTTAGATAAGCCACTGCATTTCCATCGTCTTTGTTTACTGATTAGCTGTTAGCTATTGTGTGCATGCCTAGGAATGTCGCTCTCTTTCTTTTTATTTGGGCCAAACACGAATTCTGCCCGGTATCTCCTGAAGCCAGCAGACCCAGACCATGTGCTCTTTAATCTTTGACTTGGTTTACATTCTTTTCTGTCAGACTGTTTGGATGAGTCCATATAGCTGTACTGTAAAAGATACACACATACACAACACACACACACATACATGAGCTTACAAGTGCAGCAGCCTACAAGATGGAGCGTTACCTCAGCTGCTTATGATCATGCATTGAAGCTGTCTCTGTGTTGTGTGTTTCCAGGGCCTGCAGGGAGAGCCTGGACCAAAGGGAGACCCTGGCTCTTATGGACGCAAAGGAGAAAAAGTAGGACAGAAGAAGTTGTGGGTGGTGGAATTTCTGTGTGGCCTTTAACGGCCTGTATTAAGGTGCTGTGTGCTCATTCCAGGGAGATCCCGGGAGTAACGGTGAACCAGGACGACCTGGAAACTATGGATCACTGGGCCCTCCGGTGAGTCAGTGTACACAGAAACACAGAAAGGATGAGCGATGACAGAGCAGGAACTTTGATACAGAATTAACCACGTGTGTCATGACAGGGTGATCCGGGCCCTCGTGGTGCTGATGGGGACAAGGGAGAGCGCGGCGATGATGTAAGCGATAAAGCTGGTTAAAAACATAAATATTAAGTTCATGACTGTAACTGTAGCTTCTAATGTTCTGCTGTGTTTGCATTTCAGGGATTGCCAGGACCTGATGGACCTCCGGGCGAGAAAGTATATATATTGACTTTAAATTGATGTTTTTGTATGTGACAGCTACCAAAACGCACGTTACCATCTTGAAAATCTCTCGTAGGGGCTACCTGGAGAGAAGGGGGAGCAAGGTTCCCGTGGAAGCCGAGGCCCAAGAGGAGAAACGGTAAGTGCTGATAAGGAGGGATTCAAAGTTGAGCCCCACTCCCTCAGGGGCTTTCCCCAGTTCAGCATCTTCTCCTCAGAAATTCATGGGAAATTCAGTTTGGCACATGTAATAGTAATGAGTCCACTGCAACCACACGAACCTTAATGGAGCCGTTTTTATGTAATTCCTCGTGTTCTCCCACTGAGCTGACTGTTTGCTAAAGCCTGGCTCTGTCTGCGTTCCTTGTCTATTGTTACTGTCTTGAATGCCTTTAGTCTAATTTATACATTTGTTCTTTTCCTTGCTAGGGGGATCCAGGACCCCGCGGAGAGCAAGGGAGGGAGGGTACAACTGGCCCCAACGGAGCCCCCGTAAGACAGAAACACTCACTCAAATACGAGCACACGCGCATGCATTCAAACAGGCACGAGCAGGAGCTGTTAGCGCTGCTTACAATGCTGCGTGGTGTTTTGGGAGGAGGAGGAAGCACAGCCCCAACTATAAACCACCCACTCTTTCTCTGGAATTATCCTTTTTTTCCATTAGTGGGAACATGCTAGTGTGTGCACGCGTGCATGTGAGCACTTGTGCATGCATATTTCATGTTAAGTGGGAATAAACTGGACTGTTTTTCCAGAAGTACGACCTGGCTGTTGCCCCACAGTGCTGCCCATTCCTCCCTGCTTTACCCCACCCCACTCCCCTCCTCTTATTCTCAGTTTTACTCCTCCTCTTGGGAACATCAACAGTCACTCTTTCCCCTCTGACTCAGTTCTTCTCTCCGTCCTCTCAAGCCAAAGCCTCACCATGGTTTTTCTTAATAGGGCACCAGGCAGTGTAATAATAATAATAATACGTTAAAAGCATTAGCCGCGGTAACCTCCGTGATGTCAGAATGTTCAATGGCTCTTTTGTGCTTCTGATTGTGCTACTTTCCTCGTCAGTGAACACTAAGGAAATGATTAGTATGGAAAACATGGAATAACGGACAACCGGAATAACCTCCACCATAAACTGTGTCCTCACATGCAGTTGTGGCTCATCGTCTACACTTAGTAACCACTTTAAAGCTACATTACAAAGCATTACTCTACAGGAGTGTTTAACAGTATTTTTTTGTGTGTGTTAACTGGAATATAAAGAAGCGCTGTGGTGTTTTGGAGAAGCTGACTTTGTCTTATTTGCTGTCATATCCAGAATCACACTCGGATCCACAGTTTAGCTCTCGCTCAGCTGCTCTGTTCAATTCAAGAACAAGTAAAGTAGGTGACATCAGTGAACAGCTGAATTTAGCATCTGAGCTCACCTGTTTGGAGTTGTGGCCCTCTAATAACACTTTCAATTATTCAATTATAAATTATTTCTCAAATGCCGTGCACAAGCTTTTGCAAAAGGATTTTTTTCTCTCGTAGTTGTGCAAAACTGGGCAGAACATGCATGGAGATGGCATCAGTGATCTTTATTAATGCAATGCCCATTGTAGCTTTAAAACACTAGGCGATAAAGGCCAAACAAACGGTGGGCTTCTTCTTATATTTAGCTCACTGAAATGAACTGTTCACATAGACACAGTGATGGGAGGAGTTGAGTAAATTGTGAAACTTTTCTTCAGGCAAAGGCTCATGGGAACTGTAGTTGTTAAATGGTGACACTGTTAAAGCTTTATTTTTAAAAAACAACAACTTTTTGTTGTTGTTGTTTTCCAGGGTGAAGCTGGCAAGCTCGGACCTCCTGGCTACAGAGGAGATGAAGGTCTATCCGGCCCAGAAGTGAGTCCAACCAAACAAACGTACAAGTCATACTGAAAGTGCACGAGTGTTTGAAGATTCTGGGAAAAAAACAACAAGATACAAACTAGTTTGTCTTTCCTCCATGAGCGAGAGGCTCCAAAATGAGCAGCCCTTTATCTGTCAAAGTTAAAACTGTCATTTTCCATGAGAGACTTTTTTGTAGTTGACAAAAGTTAGAAACAAACAGGGACTGTCTCATATTTTCATGTCATTTACAAGGTAATAGTAAAGATTTGTGTTTTCAGATAGCAAAGGCTTCAGCACTATAAATCTGCTGATTTAGCTCTAAATCCATAATAATTTAGTGAGTCCGCTTTGTTTTCATTTGTCGTGTCTGTTGGAACTGTTAAAAACTATTTCTAAAGTGGTTGGACACTCGTTATCAAACGGTCGAGACAATCAGCTTGCCAGAATCTCGGACAGATTGCAGATAGTTACACAATTAACCCTTTACATGGGACTGTGACGTGTCTGTTACTGATATTAAAACGGATCAGTACTCAGTACTGCTGCCAGTAAAACAGATGCTGCATTTTTGTTTGTGTTTAATTTCTGACGAATCAGATTTGGTAGAACTACCTTTGAGAAGTTTTAGAGCTCACTGACTCACATGATTATTTACTGAATCATCACAAGAGGCTGCCCTTTACCCTCTGATTTAGAATTTGAACTTCACTCTGGTCCTGCTGATGTGAACAGGGAGAGGGTTTTTTTAGGTGTTTGTCAGGTGGAAATTTCAAGAAATAGAACTGGTTCACAGTTTTGGTCCACACATTAACTCAAAGACACACACACACTCAGTATCTGTCAGCAACATCCAAATGTTTTCATGTTGCATTTCATATGTTTCTAATCTTATCATTCCTTTCTTCTCTCAGGGACCCAAAGGGCAGAGAGGAATCAAAGGAGCTCCAGGAGACAGAGGCCCTTTGGGAGAGAGGGTGAGCGAGAAAGGGGGGACACAGATGTGTGCTATCAATCATAACCCCCGCCGTGTGTGTGTGTGTGTGTGCAGATGTAATAGTAAGTGTCTCTCTTTCTTCATTTCAGGGAGAGGATGGTGCTCCAGGAAATGGCACAGAAGGTTGTCATGGTTTCCAGGTAGGTAGTAAGTGGAGCGCCTTTCTCAATGTAACTGTGTGTTATTTTGTTTTTATGCTTATGTGGTTTTTGTTTTTTTTAGGGTTACCCTGGGCCCCGTGGAGACCCCGGTGAGCCGGTAGGTTCTTTAGGTTTTTACATAGACGATCAGGACATTTTTATTCTGAGATCAGATGTTGGGATCCACGTTTGTCAGAGACAACCCTTAACTGAGCTGAAACTGATGGGCTTTGTTGGCCCTTTTATCATCATTACCATTCAATCATCTGTCTTTGCCAGTGCTCCCCTGTAACTGTTTATATCTGCTGTGCATTTATCAGGGCGGCAGGGGGACTCCTGGACCCAAAGGAGACGATGGCGAGCCTGGAGATCCAGGCCCCGATGTAAGTCCAACTCTGACTTCTTTTCCCTTTTCCAGTTGCTCCCTGCTCTTGATCTCATTTTATCTTTCCTCCATTCCTTTCTTGGCGCAGAGAGCTGACAGGATATGAGTCACACGGCTACTATTTTAGACATATTTTCATATTTCTTTTTTCATTTGGCGTCTTTTAACACGTCTCTACTACAAAGTGACTTTTTGTTTTTTCTGCTTTTCATTTATTTTTTTCTTCTTTAGTCGAGAAATCTTTCGCTGCTCTTGTTTTTTTGTCTTTCTCCCACACTTTCCTCCTGTTCAGCAGCTGGAAATGCTTTCTTAAGTACTTTTGAACACATTGGGGATGAGAGCTTTGAGCTGATGCAGCTGTGTATATGTCGTTGTCAAGGCTACCAGGAAATGAGCAGAGACGATGAGGGGACTGCATTACTTTTTTTCTGGTGTGTGTGTGTGTGTGTGTGTGTGTGTGTGTGTGTGTGTGTGTGTGTGTGTGTGTGTGTGTGTGTGTGTGTGTGTGTGTGTGTGTGTGTGTGTGTGAGATCGTTCGCGTCCATTGAGTGTGCAATGCTGTAACCCCTGGTTCAACTTGGCCGTGTTTACGTTCAAATAATTTCATTTCCAGGGTTCGTGTTTTATGGCATAAACATCACTTCTATCCTTACATCAGTGGACCCTGACCTATTCCTGCAGAGCAGTCACACTCTGTGAGCTGTGGATTTACAGTGCCAGATCAGTTTACCACTCATCAAAGCGTTCTGTTACTGCAGCCAGGGGAGGATAAGATGCCGTTCAATTCACCCAGTAACCCAATATTTTGCTTCTTTCTTTTTAAAAAGTGACAGCAACCTACAGAAAACATCTTATAACTTCTGCATAAACTGAGTATACACTGTATAGAATGCATTTGCATTTCTGTCTTACAACGACTGAGCAAATCTTTCTAAGAGTGTGTTAGACAGAGACTGTTAAACAAAGTGGCACTTTATGATCTGCTAATGAACAGCAGTTCCAAATCATAAGGATGCTCAGAGGTATTTTTAATCCGAGGGGAGACTTTAAAAAGACTCTAAAACAGCAATGTGTAAAAAAAAATCTGTAAAAAATAGGATGCAAGCAAAAAGGAAGCAAAGAGGGAAATCCGATCAAGATAAATGGCTAAACAGTTAGCTTATTTGCTTGGTACTGTAGTAATATATCAGTAATGTGCATATGTGACATATGTACTTACATTCACTCTGACACCAGTGTGATATAAGCATATTCTGTTAAGTGAATACATGAGGCAACCCAAAGTATCTGGTTAGCTTAGCATAAAGCATGAAGACTAGCTTAACGCTACCCAATGATACTTGTATCATTGTATATACTAAAAGTTCAACAAGGGTTCATGTTTTATAGTTTTGAGGGGTACGTAGGTCAGCATTCTGCACAAAAAATAAATATTTATCAGCTTTCAGAAGTGCTGGTCAGTGGATGCTGTAAACATTTTGAACACACAGGGGTTAGTTTAGCAGAATTGGTGCTAAGCTAACCTGCCGTTACCTGCAGCCTTGCGGTGGTGGTGACAGTTCTCTCATCTAGGTTTGCAAAACAAGTCCAGTTATTTACCAAAATGATGTAATTTAATTTTGGTAAATGAAATGTCGTGTATCACTCCACGACAACATCCTAGACTAAAAAACACACAGTTAGCATAATTAGATGCCATTTTTTCTGTATATCTCAGTGAAAAGAAAGAAGTTATTATGTTCCACTCATTCTCAGAGGCATGCATTCATTTCTGTTTTCTTCCTATATCTTTGTCCCTAGACAGTGACTTTCTTGTTTCCACAAATTCTCAGCTGTTCACAAAAAACTTTTTTTTGTTGGATGGTGGAAGGCTGTGAACGGCGTGTGGCTTTCCCACCCATTTAAAGTTGTGGCTAACTTACTTAAGATCCTATCCTGCTCAAGGTATGACAAACAGTTGCATCTGGATGCGATCGCCAAATATGACGCCATAAAATCAAAGCTATTATTTGTCTGGCTGTTTGTGTAACTGTGGATGATGTAGTTCATGTTCATTACATCCTAGTGTTTGAAGTTGAGCAGTAATTGGAGTCACATGTAATGTGCGTATATATGTATGTGTAGATTGTCTGTGTGTGTGTGTGTTCTTATTAAAGGCTCACATCTGTTGGCATGTGTGTGAAAAAGCCAGATGGTTGGCATTACCATCTCCCCGACAGTCCTTGTGTCTCTACTGTAGCTGTCCACTGTAGGTAGATGGTTGTGTTGCAGGAATGCAGATCTGCTGGTTGTGACTTTATACTGTGAGCTAGTCCCTTTTTGCTTACACACTGCTTCACAATCCTGCCTACATGTCACTCCCAATCAGAATGTTTCTGGGACAGACATTTCTCCATTAATGATCTGTAATATTTTCATTCACATTTTTTATGCAGTCTTTTAAACAAAGAGAGTAAATACACTTTTATCCAAAACAAGCCCTCTAAATCATTATATATCGCAATCAAGCGAGATATGATGATATGTGAGCGATCAAACAAATATTTTGTTTTTATTTTTTAATCATTTTTTATTTTGGGATCTGCTTTCAGCTAACTGTTATTGTGAGCTGCCTGCTTTTGTTCTCATACCAAAATGCCCACATTTGTGTAAAAGTATCTGTGGGAACACAGAATTCAATGATGTCATTATTGTTGTAAATTGATTTATTTAGCTCTCTGCGCTTCTGCAGGCCGGGCCACAATCTCCCAGCGATCAGCTGTGGGTCAGGGTGCAGCAGCTGCAGGGGCTTTGGCTGCTTTATCCCCCTGCATAGTTAGGAAGCTGGCCCTGATGCCACATGGCACAGGACTTGAGTGGATTTCTCCAAGATCAGGCAACAAACTGGTGCTTATAATTTCTGAAACTATGAATAAATGACGGTGCTCCACTTTCTCCTCCTCCTCCACTTGTATGATATAAACTACCAGTCTCAGTTAGAGACAAAACTGTTCTGGAGTTTTACATTTATTACTTATTTCCATAGTCAAGCACAGAACATTAATAAGAAAACAAATGAACACACACACAGACACACACACTAATCAGGTTGTTTTGCAGTCAGGTAATCACTTATACAGTAAACCAGTATAAAGGTTTCAGTTAGACTCTCGATCTAATAAGTGTGTGCCACTGCAGCTGTTTCCAGTTTGGACAAAACTATGAGCTCATGACAAAAGTTGTGGTTGTTGTTTAGCAGTGCTTCGCCACACAGCATTGCACGTTCATTGTGATTAGAGTGTAAATCAACTTAGTTTCTTTAAACAGCTTTTCATCCTGTAATTTCTTTTAATCTCCAGTCATTTTCTTTTTTTTTGACAGAATGACGAACTGGGGCCTGCGGGACCAAAAGGGGCCAAAGGTCACCGAGGGTCTGAGGGCAGTCCGGTAAGAATGACACTGAGTGTGCATGTGTGTTTGTGGTGAATGAATGTGTAAAACATAGACTCGTAGACAATGCCAGCATTAATATTTTTTTTCTGTTCATTTTATTTGTGCCTTTGATTAATGAATTAATTAAAAATACAGAAATACAGAATCAGCAGAACCTTAAGAAACTGAGCTAACAAGAGCACAGCTAGCTGTCAACTCTGAAGCATTTCCATGCTTCAGACAGACACACAACACCAAACCACTTGCTAAGAAAAAAATAAAATAAATCTTTTGTTTCCTTAAACTGGCAACTAAAACTTGTGGCGTTTCTTCGTGTGAGAATATAAACAAAGCTTAATCTAAATATAACATAACTCTAAATCATAGCATGTTCTCTGAGATGAACCTTCTCCCTGCTTTATGTCTCCTCCTCCCGTTCCCTTTTCTGTCTTGTGTCTCTGTGCATATTTTGTATGAAAAGTTTGCGTCACGTGCTCTGAGTGCTGTTTTTCGCCCCTACAATTAACGGCTGTCTCTCTCCCTCTCTCTCTCTTTTCCTGTCATTCTCATTCTCCAACGTGTGTTTGCTAGTCTGGTGTCTTTTACGCAGAAACGAGTGCTCTTAAACGGAGCTTAATGTCGGCTAAAACAAAACAGATGGTTTTCCTGCAGCCGAGTGAAAAAAAAAAACTAAAATTCTGTGGCGGTGAACTTTTGGACGTTTCAGATGTCGTTGCAGAACGACAGTGGCGAGCACGAAATGTGTGGGCGTGGATTGTGGGTTCAGTTATGGTGAGAACCTGGTGTACAGTCAAAGGAGTAACGGTTGTTTCAAAGAAGCCCCCCCCATTTTCTTTTTTATTCCAACTAAAACACAAAAACTTTCCTCTGTCATCTTGAAGCCAGACCAGATAGATTTTGGGACAGATTTAAAAACAAAACAAACATAAAAAAGCCCCCAAAAAAGGCATTTTTCAGGAGGATGAATCACTCAAGTCTCCCTATCTCCTTTTCAGGGACCACCAGGGCCTCCCGGACCACCAGGAGCCGATGTGAGTATCAAGATAAGAATTGAATCAATCCATTTAATGAGAGCATTCACCCTCAATTTAGCCGTAGCACCAGAGGGCTAAGCACCACACACTTAATCCCCCCCTTGAGGCTGTGTAAGTTTTGCATCTGCAACTGATACTGTATGTTCAGTCCAAAGCCACACAGCTAATTTCCTGAACACAAAACCCCATAGCCGCTCACTGACTTCTAAGTAAAATAGCACGTAGTCATGTTTTCATTTTCTTCTCTTTTGGAGCGGCACAAAAGCAGTCAGAGAGCTGGCTGTGTGTTGTGTTTGAATGTTATGTAATGTGATGTAAGTCTGTGACCATATTGTAATGTAGCCTCCGCCTCTTTCTTCAGGAATGTGAAATTCTGGATATCATCATGAAGCTCTGCTGTAAGTTCAAGACTTAACTTTTTGTATGCTTCAACACCCATTCACAGAAATTAAATTCTTTATGTTAAGGTTTTCCCTGTCATATATATGCTGTTACAGCGGTGGTGGCATATTAAACATAGCAGATGTTTCCGATAATGAGATCAGCATATGTACGAGTAATCACTGTGAGCCAAAAGCTAAGACCTCACATTGTCAGTTTCAGACTCTTGGTTTTGTATGATGTCATGATAAACAGAGGCGCTCCCCTAATGTGGTCATCTTGGGCAAACTGCTCTGACTAAGAGAACAGAAGACCTGCTGTTCAAAGCTTCTGTTTGTCAGGGTCATCCAGTCAGAAAAAATGAATGGCTTAAAGTCTACACTAACTAAAAACACATGTATAGCTTGTTAGATTAAAATGAACATCATCCATTTAAATCTGAACTTTAAAAAGTCTCTAAAGTTTTTATTATATGAAATAAAATTGCAGTGCAGTCTGGGTAGTGATGTTGAATGGTTGGAACAGTCTTGGACTCTACACTGGACATTATCCTTTTCAGTTTGAACTTTATTGTGTTGTAATTGAGGAGGAAACCATACTGGGTGTCACTCAAACTGGACATCCACACCCAGCACTAATTTGCTTTGAGAGACCCATCCCAGCATAGGATCTAAACTCCTCCACTGTGATAAGGTGATGTTTTACAGAGGGGAATTCAGAACTCCTCAGATGGTTCTATGTCAGGGTGCTGATGGGAGAGTCTGTACATTGGTCAAACCTCAGATCCAGGAGTAACAATTTGATTTTCATCCTGGTCATGAAACACATGATCAACTCCTTTTCCTCTCCAGGATGGTAAATCGTTCTTATATATGCATCTGAGCACTCAAAGCTTGAGAACAAGAACTTGTTCAGTCAGTTCCTATCTCACTTTCACACATACTCCCATGGATGCATCATCGGAGTATGTAGAGAGCAACTTGGGGTTAATATCTTGCCCAAGGATACTTGGCATACAGACTGGATTCAAACCACCAACCTTCCAGTTAGTAGGTGACCTGCTCTACCACCTGCTCTGCAGCCACCCCTAAAGAGAGCACATGTGTTTTGTGGACCTGGATAAGATATCCCTCAGGGTGTCCTCTGGGATTGCTTTAGTAGTATGAGGTGTCTGGCCTGTTGTGATGGGCCATTCTGTCCCTGTATAACCTCAGTAACAGCTTGCTTTGTATTGCCAGCGCTAGGTCAGACCGAGCAGCGTTGCTAACAGATTTTAGTTATAAATTTTATGGACAGGGAATTTTTAGGCATTGTCGAGCAGAGGAGGGTTTCTGGTTTCATGACGTCGGGATCGTCTCTGCTTTTGCAGAAGATACGGTTCTTCTGATTTTGTCAGGAAGGTCGTCAGACTGTTTATAGCCCAGTGTGAAACACATGTGAATTAGCATTTCCAAGCCTGAGGCCATGGTTCTCAGCTGGAAAAGAGTAGAGTGCTCATTCCAGGTCACGAAAGAGTTACTGCTCAGCTATCGCAGGGAAATGGACAAATGGATTGGTGTAGCATTGAGAGTGATGCAAACTGCTGGCACCACATCGCTTCTTAGGCTACTGCAAAGATGAGGCAGTCTGAGGAAGAATCTGTGCTTAGACTGCTGACCTTGGCCTCCTCTGTTATGTGACCTATTGACGTCACTTGAGGTAACGTTTAGCGGGGGTTGAAGCATCGGGGAAGGGATCTCAAGACGATGGCTACAATGTAGCAATGATGGTCTTTCCCAGTGGATATAAGTGGCCTCCTTTACTGGTTTTACAAACCATCTGTCTACTCTGTCCAAAATCTGAACATTGCTGTTGTCCTTTGTAATAAGTGCAAGTGTACACCTGAGTGTTGTCCTGTTGAATGAGAAGTGAAACGTTTGCTTTCAGAGGTTGTACGTCTTGTACTGCATGGTTTAGGGCCTAGCCTGAGAGGGTTTTATATGTAGCCTACCCTTCTTGACTTGAAGTCCAAAACCATTGATTCCTTTTGAGTTATTCATTGTTCATAAGCTGCAGTATTTGTGAGCGCCATTGGTTTACTAATTCCATCAATGCAGCAAAAGTATCATAAGAGAAGTGCTCAAAACACAGCCACAGTTCTTTGAGAAGGTGCCGCGAGCATGTTCCTGCTCATTTCTCTGTTTCTTCACAACAGGAAAGATGTTAAGGCTAATATCGCTTCCCTTGTTTCCTTTTAACTGGAAATGAAAGCCAGATGCAGAGCAGTGTGGCATAGAAACTTGTAATGATAGTGTTTGAGTTTAGATTATCATCCCAGAGGAAAAGTAATCGCAGCTTTCCTTAGGTCATAATATGTTGTAAACATTGAGGATTTTTTTCACTTTTTTCACAGAATATTTCATGTATTTTAAGCCAGCGCTTTACTAGAACATGGCATTTTTTTGCATTTTGCAAGCTGCAAGTTTTTAGTTTAAGAAAAGAACAGCTAAAACTGAAGCAAAGCTGATCTTACACAGTTCTTCTTTAGCTCAGTGCTAGGCTAACCCTAATGAAAACCAAAGCAGGTTGTGCTGTGCTTCATTGATCTCTGCATTTCATTAACTTTGACTTGTGTGTTTTTTTTTCTCCACACCCTTCTAATCCCCCCCAGCTTGTTGTGGTAAGTTTGGAGTCGTTACCTTTATTGTTCTCCACTCTCTGTGGCTACTTTGACGATTAGCCTTTATGAAAATATTTATGTGTGTGTCTCCAGAGTGTAAGTGTGCACCAGTGGACCTGGCATTCATTGTGGACAGCTCAGAGAGTATCGGTTCCACAAACTTTGCTCTTGCCAAAGACTTTATCATCACAGTCATTGACAGACTGATAAAAGACCAGCAAGTCAAGGTAACACCCTCCTTTAATTTATCCTCTGTTTTACATTGCATTTCATATTCAGCTTTTTCCTAACCTCTGCCACCATCTGTCTGCCACATGTTTGACCTTTGTGGGTTTTGTTGTTTATTTAAAATCATTCCAAGATTGGTGCTAAAACCGTTTTTCAGAGATGTTACGAAATGCTCGCCTCGAGAACGAACCTCAAAATAGAAAAGTGTGAATGAAAGATATTCTCTTGGGTTTGGAGCGTGCTTTTATGTCTCTCCAGTGACTCTCCTCTCCCAGTTTGGTTGCAATTAGTCAGGATGGGTGGGACACAGAAATGTTGACAGAGGGAAAACACACACAGACCAAAACATACAGTCACCATGCAATGCTTTTTTTTTCTTTTTTTTTCTTTCCAGTTTGCTGCGAACGAGTCCACAGTGAGTGTAGTCCAGTACAGTGGATCGACAGCCCAAGAAGTCGTCAGACTGGAATCAAGCCTCGCCGAATTCAAACAGTGAGTTCACACAGCCGTGCGGCAGGAGACTCTGGATTCCTTTCTTCTTTTTAAATGTACGTTAAGAATTTTGTAGTGCAGTAAAAAATGAGATAAGTGTAGCATCGCAGATGTTTACATTGACTACACAAACATTATGCAGGAGCAGGTAATGGATAATAGGTAGTGATTTCTCAATAACTGGACATGAACACGGGCAGTTTTTATATAATTTACAGGAGATTTCTAACTAACTAGGCAGCTCATTCTCTATCACTTGATAATATTTTCTTTAAAGGTATAAGACATTCTGGGGTCAACTTGAAAGAAAGGCACATGTGAACTGTAAAAGTGAGCGATCAAATGTGGCACGATACTTGGACGCAAACTACAATGGGATATTTAGAATCCCCATATACCAGGATCATTCCCTAAATGTTGCCAGCACAAACAAAAGCTGTGGATTTTTAAGTAGATTTGAAAATTTTAACCTCTGACCTTGAAGAACAGGTCAGAGGTGCAAAGAAACATGATATTAGAATCCCATATATCATCCCCTGTATGCCTTTATGATGCTCTCAATACAAACAATGGCAATAATGGACAATGAAGGGCTATTCTATCCTAGCACTATAGATCAGATCAGAAGTAGGTCTGTCGCTGTTAAGATAAGTAATTATCACATAGACTGTATTTCTCTGGAAACAGAAAAAACGGTTTAAATGTATAAAATGCAAGAACCTTTGAGTACAGCATGTTGTATATTTTTTAGATGCTACTTGTCTTATGTTTTGACGTTAAACACATTTTCTTTGTGTGTGTCTATGTAGGGCAGTGAGAGACCTGACGTGGATAGCTGGGGCCACGCACACAGGCAAGGCCCTTGATTTTGCTTTGAGCAACACAATCAGTCTGATGAGGAAAGAGAACAAAGTCGTCCTGGTTCTCACTGACGGACGTTCTGATATCGACAGAGACACAACCCCCCTCAACACACTCTGCGGTAAAGGCCTCCAGGCAAGTGTAACGCACTTTGAAACACACACTGTAGAAGGTTGAATCACATCCCTGTACAGGCAAACCTAAAAGATCCCTTTTGCTTCATCTCTAGGTCGGTGGTTTAGGAGTAAAGGACTACTCAGGCCGTGAGCCCAACCAAGAGCAGCTTGACGACGTGGTGTGTAAAAGTGACCCCAAACCAGGCTTTTCCTTCGTGCTGGATAATTTTGCTGGACTTCTCGAAGACAATTTCCTGCAGAATCTCACAAACAATATCTGTAAAGGTACAGCACAGCTCCACATTTTTAAATAACCTAATAATGCGCACTCCTTATCTTGTTATTAGTGTTGTTTTAGCAACAGTTAAAGCAATCCCATATTCATGATATACCAAGACAAGTATAAGAATGGTGAGACACAGGATTTTCGCCCAGTAGACTAGGGTGTGTGTCCCATGTGGGGAAGCAAACAAAAGCAGTTTTGAATTATTATTTTTTTACCCTTTTTTGTTAATACTAAATAATACACTGTTTCTATTTTCAGGTTTCAGTTTAGTTACTTTTAATTGCAGACTGTTTCACAAACAAAGTGACAGGGCATTTCTTGAACATCCAGGCATCTGTGTCAGGTGCAGTGACAAAGAAACGTTAAAGACATCTTTGTAGTAACAAAACAATAAGCCAGTATCTGATCTTGCAGTTTTTTTAACTAGCTCGAAACAGTAATCTGGAAATAAATGGACTTATCTTGTTCTTTCTGTTACAGAGAGGAGATGTCCAGACTACAGATGTCCCAGTAAGTCTGTTCTTCTTTTCCAATACACAGTTACACTTGGTTGCATTATGTTTGTGCTACTTTACTGCATTCGACAATTTCTCATGTCGCTCATTCAAAAATCAGTTGTTCAAAACTGTTTTTGTACATCACTTTTCGTACAAGTTAGTGCAGCTCAAAGCGCTTCACGGCTGGCAATAAGACATAATGAGGAGGAATGAAACAAAATTAATATGTAATAATAAACCATTTTTCATGACAGTAAGTCAAATAAATGTTAAATCAATTGAAAAATAGATATTAAAATATATTGCAAATGTAAAAAAAAGACAAAAAACAATAAAAATAAGTCGTTAAAGATATATATATATATATATATATATAAAGAGTTGAATAAAACCCCAGACCAACAATAAATCTGTAATCTGGATGATGTCTGGAAGTACATCATAAATAAATGCTGTATTTCTCTCTTCTGTGTTGGAAGTCTTTGACCAGATGTGTTGTGTGTATTATTTCTGCTTGCATTGCAGTCAACTTTGCTCAGAGTACTGATATTCTGGTGATGATGGACAGCTCGGCCAGTGTAGGCCAGAAGAACTTTGAAATAAGCAAAACCTTTGTCCAACACTTGGCTGAGCGCTTCCTGAGCACGGAGAGGTCGCGTACCATCACCGTTAGAGTGGGCGTGGGCCAGTATAGTCGTAATGCTCGCTTGGACGCGCAACTGACTGCTAATCTGACCATGTTGTCTAATCAAGTCAAAGAAGCTACCTTCCAGAACGATGGCACCAGTGTGACCCAGGCCTTGGAGTTTGCAATCAGGACTTTAGCCGCCCGCGGGGATGGATCAGGAGGCAGGAAAAAGCTGGTGCTCTTCTCTGACGGCAGGTCTCAGGGGGTCACCCAGCCTGTCCTGGAGAAGCGTGTTCGCGAGGTGGCGGATGCTGGTATTGACCTCTTTGTCATCTCAGCTGGCACCCAGGTCAGCGAGGCCAACCTGCGCACCCTGGTGAGCAGAGGGCGACAGGACGACATCACATACGCTCAGCGCCATCTGTTCCGCCTCCCAGACTACCCATCTCTGCTCCGTGGGGTCTTTTACCAAACCGTCTCCCGCAGGGTGTCCTTGCCTTGAATGGGGATACGCCATACAACAGGACTAATACGCTTTACATTTTTAGTCCAATGATTATTCAGTCTCACTCATTTACAGTACACTGTGTTTTAAAAAAGAAAAGAAAGAAATGTCGCAAAACGACTAATGATTGTGTGGCAGAAAAAAATGTCAATTTCTT